>BLKM01008935.1:189490-437766 GCA_013340265.1 Coptotermes formosanus | reverse complement strand
ATATATATATATATATATATAGGTGCTGCTTCTAAATATGACACATTTTCATTTTCAGATACGTTGATTATGTAAATGTCATGGCATATGACTACCACTTCTATGTAAACTATCTTCCAATGACTGGCTTTAATGCACCACTATACAAACAAGCTGATGACAACAGATATTTTGCAACACTGAATACAAACTGGACTGTCTCTTACTGGCAAAGAAAGGGCATGCCAAAAGAAAAGATAATAGTAGGGCTGCCAACATACGGACATTCCTTTACGTAAGTTCACATTCTGTGGGTATAGTTTAATTGTAGTGCATATACAAATACAGTTCTACATGGTCAACATTAACAGAATCATGAAAATGTGCAAATGAAAATTAAAAATTCATCTAAAAAACATCAGTTATTGCAAGAACAGCAAAATTTGTTTATGCATAAATATATTTCACTTATGTTATGTAGTTTAAATCTTAAAGTTATTTTATCATCAATTTAAAAGGACAGTAATTTATACTGCAAAATAAAGAGGTTCTAGTAACTTACAATGGTGTACATAAAGTTCCTGTGCACATCCACACTGTCTGTTTTTGTAATACCTGAGAAAGATACATACATAGGAAAGCACATTTCTTCACATAAGGTGTTCAGAATGGAGATCATATTTTAAGGGCACTTGTGTGCTGTAATCGTATCACTGCATCCACCTGCAAGACTGACAGCCAATTTGTAAATGTGAACTAGGACCCGTACACCTCTCTGTGACATTGAACATCACACCAGGGTATATGAAAATCTGGGAACCATGTTCTGTTTGTGAATTGTGGCTTCTTGTTTTGTTATTTTTAATTAAGTAATTGGGAATTTCTTCTAGGCTCACCAACAGTGCCAACCATGGCGTGTCAGCGCCCGCATCAGGCTTTGGTTCACTGGGAGATAAGGGCTTTGTTAGCTATCCTCAGGCATGCCAGTTTGTGGAAGCAGAAGCCGCTACTGTATTTGATCGAGACAGTCGAGTACCGTATGCTTTCAAGAACTCCGAATGGGTTTCATATGATGATGAAAGAAGTCTGGCTTATAAGGTATGCACTAGTTCTTAGATTTTTTAATGGAGTAATGGAACAGAAAAAGTTCTGTGTAAAAGCACATATCCAATGGAGTTAGTAATTATAATTATGAAAACTTATCTATATTTTATTTCTGTTGATTAAATCATGAACATCATGGTTGAGTTGTTATGACTCCTTCATATAAGGAAGTTCAACACCTGAATATCAACCCAGAGGTCTCCTATCCTCTGTGAGGTTTTTTATGAGTTTCATGAGGTCCTCCAAGCATTTACTGTGTCAGTACTACAAAAGTCCAGCCTTAGTTCCTTCCACATCCTTTCCAGTTCATCATTCACACAATAGTCATGCAGTTAAGTACTACAAATCCATGCCAGTACCAAACCGACTGCATGTCTTAATCACAGCCCTAAGCAAACTTGCTTCATGAAGATAACAGTTCTCATGGAACATGATACTGTGCCATTCAATGCATAGTTTCCCACATTTCGAAGGATCATTGGCCTTCATCTTCAGGGTCAAGCACTCCAAGAAGAGCAGCCGTAGCAGGCAGAAAGGATGTGTTATATAGGTGCTGGTGGTGGGGAAAGCGAAAGGCAAGCATAGGTGGAAAGCCAATAGGGATGATAGTGATATGGAGTGGGTGGGGCATTGGCATACTGGCTAGAGTGGGTTAAGGTATGGAAGGCAGTAGTGTGGGAAGCTGGGTGATGAGTTATCAGTGCTGTGAGCAACTGGGAGTGTGTCTCATTAATAGGGATGCAAGGAAGTATGGAATCTGGTGGAAATATTCCATTTGTGGGGAGGTGATGGGGGATAAGTGAATAATCAGATGCAAAGGAAAAATAAAATAAAAATAATGTTGATATAAAAACAAATGTACCCACCCTTAAAAGGGCAATAACTGGTTGAAAATAAGATGAATGAGATGAGGTAAACTGGAGTGCCCAAGCTTCATTATCACGATGTGTTCACGTGGGCAACGTGGTTTGGGATAAATAAAAACAAGATAAAGGGGTGAGGTGAAGTGCAGGTGCCCACATTGTGCCATCACTATGAGATGTGCACCCAGGCAACACCAGGATACCCTGGGATGCAGTGTAAGTGTAGCTGGTAAGAAACATGGTACAAGGTGGAAAGGGGAGAACATGCAAGTGGGCCATGAAACAGCAGCAGGCACCTTAAATGTCTTGGGGAGGCCCTGTCAGCTGTGTCAGGGAATGAATGAGAGTTTAAGATCAGACCATCATCCCTCTTCACATTGTTGGGATGTAGCTCAATCTCAATTGCTTCCCTGGTCCATGTAGAAGATTGTTGAAGATTTGGGTGTCATGGAGTTTGATTTGATGGGTCACGGTTGGACCTGTGCTCTCGTACAGCTGACTTGCAGCTGTCCAAGCTGGACATGCCTCTTTGTGTTTTCTGATACACTGGCAGTACACAGAGCTCAAGCTGGTTTCATGTCCTTCATGGAATCTGCAGCACAGAATCTTGTAACCCATGCCATGATGGTACTGTGGCATGGCATGTTATGAATCCTAACATATCTTTTAAAATTGTCGTTAGCAGATTTAATTGCAATAACCCACTCTGTGCAAGACGTATACTTCAGCAATCAATTCTGAACTCAAAACTGCTTGCCAACTATTCTCCCAGACCCATTCAAAGTAAAAATGCTGTAGACGCAGTTACTGTCCGTGCAAATTATCACAAGCAGTCGAATTTTTATCAGTTGTTTCTGATGGATCGAGCATACTTTCCAGTGCAGACTGTGCAACACTTTGTTAACACAAATCTTGTTCCAAAATAATTGTTTAAATTATTGAATAATGTTTTTGCAGTGCCTTTGCTAACTGTGTACATTCTTACAGGCTGAATATGTTGCAAGTGGCGGTTATGGTGGAGCTATGATCTGGTCCCTCAATCTGGATGACTTCAAGGGTGAATGTTCCAATACAGGGCAAAACTGGTTTCCTCTTATTACAAAAGTTAAGAGTGTTCTAGAGGATGACGAGTTATGACAGATGGAGCTGGGCTTGACCAAGGCCCTTGGTATCTGATGATCTTCCCCATACATCTTACAAAACTACTGGAAAATAAACCAACCCCCAATTGATACCTAGTCATCTGTATTTAAGCGTTATTTCTGGATATAATATCTATGGTATTTTGGTTCCTAAAAGTTTGTTTTATTTTTTACTGTGTAGTTTTCTGGCAATTTTAAGAGCTTACAGGTCATGCCATTAATGATAACCTGTAGCAAGAGATGCCACATTGTTTATAACCAATAATTGCGAACCATACATCAGAGTGTCCCTTAAACATCAGAACCCCCACTTCATCTTTAGTGCCACATATCACCATGTATTTTATTGTACATTCAATAGTGATCAAACCAACAAATACACTTCCTTGTGGAGTACCCCTGCCCCCTACATGTGACAATATTGTATTCTGTTTCTTCAACAAAGGACCATACATTGAATATTGGCTTTATGAAATGCCCCTTTTTAACACACTATGGAGGTATGAAATGAATGTAATCAGTGGTTACTAATCATGATTACAATTTTGTATTGAGAAAATGTCACATTCATCTTAATGTTAGTTTGTGTATTTCACAAGGCCCTTTATCAATTTGGCTTTCATTTCAGGTGTCAGGTCATGGAAAATTTTTGTGGCCCAGATTCTAGATTTTTCACAAAATGAAATAATGCCTGTTGAGCTGTAGGGTGAACACACAATGACCTTTCTCAGGTCAGAAATTTTTCATTGATGCTTTTAATCAAATCCTGTTTAAATGGTCTAGGATTCAGCAAAGTGACTTTGTGTACTATGGATCTCTCCACATCATTATATAACTAGAATGTACATTTTTAAGTATGGACAGCATTGTTCAACCTTTGATTTCTGTGTAGGATGTCCTCCCATACGCAAAATATTAATTTCATACAGCAAAGGTAAACCTCTCCAGTCTTTTGTGAACCAGAATCCAGAAGGCACACATTAACGACCCATATGATCTTGACTGAAAAGATTCATATGTGGATGTTTTGAGCGTTAATTTCCTTTAATTAATAATCTAAACCATGATTCATTATATTAATTGTTCTATAAACTTATTTCTTGAAATACTCGGCCTGCTGCACTATGTCTTTGCACTTTTTGTGATCCTTTTAAGAGAATATGCTGTATGTTAATGGTGCATGATATGTAAGACGCCAGAAAATCCATTCCACCTTGCAGTGTCTTATGTGTGGAATTCATTAATTTTGTTATTTTGAATGTAAAGACCACACAGAGAGAGCTTAAGCAGTCATATGATGCAATGAATTTTGTTTAGGAACAGCATATGGAACGAAAAGCTTTCTTCATTAATGAGATAAACCTTTCACATTACTGCACTACCTCCCCATTGTTTGAGGCATACAGCAGGAGGGAAGGGGTGCCTATAGCATGCCCATGCCTAAACACTGAGGGATCTGCTACGTTTGCAGAATACAGTACAGTAACAATGCCAAGCAAAAACATAAGGGAAGTAATGTATGATGTAAAACTAAATATATGATACAAAGGCAAAAATAAGATTACATAATATACAAACAAAATAAAACAGTCATTCAGTTTAGGGCAGTCTCCAGTCCCAGCCATTGGCTCACACCATACAAACTGCCAGTAGTGCATGCCTTAACAGGTAGCCTGCCAGAAACCAACTTGAGTCCTGCTGTCCAAATATCAGCTCAGTTTATGCAACAAGATCACTTCTGGCATGGTTAACTACCTGCCCACTCCATTCGCATCCTCCCTCTCCTCATGCCATGCCAATGATTGACTCCTGTTTTGCCTGGCTGGGCGCTAAGTCCCAAGGCTGAGGTTGGTCCAGAGGGAACTCTATGAGTTTGGAAGAGAAAGATGAGCACAACACAAAAGGGGTAGGAGGGGCAAGGATGTATTCAAGCCTGTTCCAGTATCATGCAAAGGAAACCTGCCACTAAATTATTTCAGATCACATTAATCAGAAACATAGAAGGATAACATTTTTGTATTATTCACAAACTGTCAAGAGGTTTACATAATTTCAAAGCTACCAGCTTGTATTGTCAGAAAAACACTCCTGCGTGTTTAGATAATTGGTTCAGTCTGATTTAAGAATGAACTGAAATATAAAAGCTACTGCTGTCAATGTACCTTCCAAAACTAACTTTATGCATTCATACAAATCTGCATTTCTCTCATTGTAACTATTATTTAGCATAGACTCTGATGTGTTTTTCATGTTCACCCTATTATGCTGACATTCCCAGTGTATCTGACATGGCACTATGTAGTAGGAAATAAATGACTGTATGTCTATTCATGCAGGATACAGCTCACTATTCTGTCTCAAATCTTTAGCAGACAGCCGAATTTTTCCCCTGTGTCACTCGTATAAATACGTACTGTCCGCTGGTTAAGTACAGAGTGTGTGATACTAATATAGCCAATGACAGATGAGTAACTATGTGTATTGGTTTTTAAACTGACATGTTACAGATATGAATACACGTAGTCATGTGGTTCAGATGATTTGAAGCAGCTTTATATATTTATTTTTGCTGAATGTTCACTTATGTGAATGGTGTTGAAGTTTGCCGTAAGTATAAGAGTTGGCTTAGCTGATCCCAGTGGCCGCACATTCTAGGTTGTGGGTCTGCAGCCACTTGCTTGCTGGGATTGCGGGTTCAAACCCCGCTGGAGGCATGGATGTCTCTCTCTTGTGAGTGTTGTGTGTTGTCAGGTAGATATCTCTGTATCAGGCTGATCACCCATCCAGAGAAGTCCTACCAAGTGTGGTGTAACTGAGTGTGATCATGAAGCCTCAATAATGAGGCTATGGCCCACTAGCAGCTGTTGTGCCATGGGAGAAAAGGAATAATAGCTTATTATTTGTATGCACAGCAAAACATTCCCCCAGCTAAAGTATGCTACCTTACAATTTACAGTATTCCACATCATGTGATGCATGGTGTTTCATAACAAGGGACTTCTTTTATAAATACCTGGAAACTTCATTTTGAACACAATATCAGTAAATTAGATTAATTTTATGTACAACAGATTTGTAATTAATTATTCAAACAACTTCTCTTCTTCATTCATTGTGTACCTGTTATTTCAGTTTATTAATATAAATTTAATATGCATGTCTTTTTTGTTCCTCAATGTACTGCCAACTTATTATTCCTTTAATGGCCTGTGATCAGAAATAATCATGACAGGAAAATGAAGTCAGACTCTAATGAAACATTAAAAGAAGCCTGATGCATGATAGACTTGCCTAGTGTTTTGTTTGACTCACACACAGGCCCTCTTCATAATTTAATTTTTACATTCACATTTATGGTAACTTGGAAAATGTATTTACTTAAAAAAGAAATGATATGAGCTATGTATATGGCTTAATCAGTGAACCACCATTCATTTTGTTTTGTTGAGTTTCTGACTTTGTCCTACGCACAGGTAATTTATCTCTCTCTCCCTTGTTGCAACAAAAATAATGGAAAGATGTAATTTAGGCTGCGCTGCTATATTTGGAACAATTTTAGATATTATTATTATTTGTTATTATTTATTTTAACTGCAAATGGGTTTGTAGCCGGTGGCAGTGGTAATTTAAGAATGTGCCTTCTGGCATCTCCATGTACATGTGTTGTCCAATAGAATATAATTTAAAATATCATCAAAGGCAATGATAAAAGACAAATCACCAATAGTCAAACCAAGACACTAAGCAAACATCACAATTCAATAACGTGTCTTTAATAGTTACTGCACAATGTGGGTAAAAGTATTTCTGTCAAATCAGCGTACATTTTACACATGTATATCATGAGAAAAGCAGTTTTGTTTAACTTACAGTCATTCAGTATTATATATTAGAGTACTGTAATATTTTAATAATCAGTATTCTTTATCATAGTAAATAAATACCAGAACATCTTAAAATCATTTTATTAATGCATGTTACTCTTACAGAGATAGACATGCTGCTGTATGAATTAAGAAGTTCAGTGCTATTAATATGTATTATAACAGGTTGTAAATGTTCCTTAGTATGTTGTTAGTATCCACTGATAAGTAGCAGCTGTCACAGTTAGGCAGATGGAATCAAAACGTGTAGGTTTTCTAATGTAATATAATAAATGAATTCTGTGCCTTTTTATGGTATTTAATGTTATATTCTGTTGAATAAAATATGGAATCTGTGAAATTAATACTGTTAATAATGTCTTGTCCCACTGCAGCTATTTTCATTTTCACTCTTATTTATATTGACTTGATCACAGCCAAAAAGCAGTCAGTATTTTCATATTATTTAAAGCTATATTACTTCATGATGGAGATACGTAATACTAGTAGTTGGTAGGTTAAGATGTTACATCATGTATTCTGTAGACACTAAAATGACTGATCAGTGTTAAGAATCTTGTATTTAGGAATATGTACATGTATGTTTCATTTTTTGTGCTATTAGGGCCAAAGATTTTTGAAGCACATTGTTACAGTATGCAATTCTTAAAGAAATGAGGATACAGTAATAATAGTTATGTAAAGTATCATAGACTGCAATGAAAGCCTCAAGAAAGTGATAGCGTACAGGATGTGTTTTGTTACACATGTATAGTATTTTATAGTTTACAGGAGAAGTAGGTCCTGAAACAGTGTTAGTGTTAACAAGAAATAGTTGTAAAATGTTTGCCCTTGGTACATATTAAGTGTTCTGTGAACTTAAATATAATGTAAGACCTTTCAAAGCAAGCACCTATGCATATGTTTGTACTATCATGGGATATAATTTCCCAGCAGAGTATCTCACGTTTATACAATACGTTCTATGATTTGTGCTTCCTTACTTCTGTGTATCAGCATCTGTGTATCTGTGTGTAGCATAAAATCAATAATGTCCAATCATTATGGTGTAGAGGGCCATGACAAATGAATACTGTACTGTAGCCAGTGTTTAGAATTTTCCTTTCTGGTAACTCGCAGTATCAGTCTGAATAATATAAATGATGCGTAGCTAGGAGCAGGTCACTAAGGTAAATGCATGCATGCATGCATGTCAGTTAAGTACTGTAATTCAGACAGTTGTAAATTCAGTCTGTAAGAGAAATGTCTATTAGCACTTTACATAGGCTGAACACCTGACACTTGGTAGCAGCACGATTACATATTTTGTGATCTATATAATTGCTTAAGAAAAATCCATCCTGTAACATAAAAAGCCACATAAAAAATCCAGATAATCCCAGAAGACAAATAATTTCGTGGCTGAGAATTTATGCCAAACAACAAGGCATATACTATCAAAATAAAATACACTAAAATTCAGATATGGAAGCTGTGTTTTGCATAATTTGAATGGTGAATGTTTAGACAAACAGAGAAATCTTTGAGTTAAAGTGCTTGTTTTGGGGACAATTCTTGCATTGTTGTCACAAATTCATCCAAACTTATGTACAAAGTACTGCTGAAATAAACTGTCATGTTATTCACATGTGTCTTTTTCCCTTTGTGGTTTCTATTTTATAATTCACTGAGTTTTTTCTATCAGAGATAGTCAACATACAGTAGGAGGTTCAAAAATTTTCCAAAAATCTAGGAGCCAGCTCCAAATTCTAGGTGTCAGAAGGATGATATGAAGCAAGTTCAGTACTGAGGCTCCACAATTCTGGAGCGGCCTGTGAAACTGGCTGTTATATGACGTATTATGCTTTGTGCATGTGAACTGATACACATTTTTGTATGTAAAAAAAACAATTATGCTGAAAATACTAGGTGCCACTCTACAAAATTTAGTCACCTAGGTGACCAGGTGCCTGGGATATACAGCTATGACATTTGATGAATGCACTGAGCTCTGTGCCAAGTTATACAGGCTTATTCAGAGTACAGGCAGTTTCTCCCCATCAGAGGTCTTCATATACTGCAAAATATTACTGCCTCATTGAACTGTGACTTACAAAAGTACTTTGTATGTTTAAACAACAATGTGGAAGGTAAGCAATGACCAGACTGAGAAGAAGCAGAACATTTATATTCATGGTGCATTTATAGTCGAGTTGAAAAACCATTTTAGTGACAGAAGTTTAACCTTTTAAAGACTAACACTTACTTTATACACCACATGGTTTAATATCCACAAATTCTGTGTTCTGCCCACACAGTGTATTTATGTGTTTTGTGTGAATCTCACAACAAACAGCTATTATTTTCCTATACAACATTAACTAAACAGTTTTTATAACTGAGGCGGAGTGTGTTTACTGCATGGTACAAGCTGGGCCTTCAAATCAGACAGATCCATTTTCGTCCTTAGAAGGTTAATCTATGAAACCAATTCTTAAGTGCTTATTAGTAGCTCTTTCAGTTTATAATGCATACTTACAAATTTATTTTGTAAATGTCCGCTGCTTATAAAGGTAAAGCTATTGCATTACACGTCTGGACAGGTCCTTACAGTTCCAGGAGGTTGAGGCTCCCATATGTCAAGACAATCGGCACATGAAGGTGGTAAGGTTGTCAGCCCTACACACCAGTCACCTTTACCCCCCAGGAAATATTCCTGGTACTCATTTCTGTTAGAGGCTGAGTTAACCCCAGGGCCATATTGTGGCCGGAAGGATTATGTCAATGACAAGTTCCAGTGACGCCATCAAGAATCGAACCTGTGACCTTTCGGCTCATAGCACAGTGCCTCAACCAACTGCACCACCGTGTGCCCCCATCTGTTGCTTATGCATTATCTTTCAGCTTCTCCTCTTCTATATATGTATCCAAGGAGCAGATTTCATTACCTCCAACTTCTGTGTGCACACAGTACTTTTCCCTTGCATGTTACTTTACCTTTTAAAGCCTAGCGGTAACTTTACATATGACCAGGTTTAAAATTAAAAAATTCTACGTGGTATCCACATTGCGTTTATGTGTTTTGTACGGATCTCAGAACAAACAGAAACTTTTGCCTTATAAAACATTAAGAGACTGGTTTTTATAACCGAAGTGGAGAGTGTTTACAGCGCGGTACGCACTGAGTCCTTGTATAAAACAGATACGCTTCGTCTTTAAAGGGTTAATGATGCTGCCAATTGCTAAGATTTTATAGCACTGATGATGAATGAATGACTGAATGAATGAGACTAGAGGACTAGTGGAAGGATACTAACATGACAAAACTGCAGTGCTTCGAAAAAAAACCTATCCCATTGCTACTTTGTCCTCCATAAATCCAACAGGGACTACTCTAGCTGAGCCCTGGCCTCCATAGCGAGAGGCTGGTAATTAACTGCTTCAGCCTTGGCATAGCCCTGTGCATGGTCTTTAACACTTCCACAGAAAGAACAGAACGTGAAACAACATATTTACATGAAACTGAATTACATAATATAAGATTTAGTCATCAAATCCAAAGCTGTGAAGTCTTACGCACTTGAAAGTGACAGATCCATCCTTTTACACACAGGACAACTGATTGCGTTTGACAGGAAAGTATTTGACTTGTGTGGCACCTGAGAAATACTTGTTATTACTGTTAGGATTTACAGGCATGTTTGAAGAACCACCCCATAACCTTCATGGTTTGTTCCAAGAACTTGGTCTGACAATTTGGAACACCATGGCCCCCATGGGTCACCAGGCTGATTCAATACCATTAATGTCCTAGCATTATCCTTTCATCAACTACTGTAATACTGATGCTGACTCAATGACTGCCTTAAGTCGTCCTCAAGATAGTCTACACATAAGATTGTAGAATTACATGACTGTCATGAAATCTTTCTAATATGGTGTCCCATGCAACCTAATAGGCCTAACTGTATGTTGTGACCGGCAACTCCTGCATAATCCAAGACACCTCTCCAGATAAGATGATGTCAGACAACAACCTTTTGTATGTCTGCCAGATTACTGTCATTGTGAATGGGTGAGTAAAACTAATCACAATGGCTAAACCATGACTCTCATTCACCACTAAATGTTGGTAATTCAATTTGTGGCACTTTCAGGCAAGCTGGTATATCTACAGTTTTCGTAGGCTCTACATCCTAACATTTATGCATGATGTCATCACTGCTTTCAGTTCAAAGTACTTGATTTCAGTGATGTCCTCTTCTGAGTCATCTGTATCACTCCAGTTATTTAACTCCATCACGTTTGTACATAATCAAATTTTCCCCATCAGTGTTCTAGTGTCACTACATGCACTTAGACTTGTGTGACATCCGCACACTGGACACCCTCCATGATTTCCTTATCACCATACCTGCCTTTGCTAAACCTCTCAGTTTCAGAAGTTCCTTCACCTGCACCCCAGAGTGGCATTTCAAGCTCAAGACAGGTAACTTAATATAGGAATGATATATTTAAATTTGAAACCAGACTTGCCTTTATGCCTGTTGTGTTGTAATTCCTCTGCTACCGATTACATCTCCATGTGACCCCTTGCCTGAAGAATTGCTGCTGTTGCCTTCAAGATGGAGTACTACCAGCCACCACTACTTGCATATGTGCATGCACGAACACTCCTGCGCGCCTGCCATGGAAGCCTCGTGCCTCGCTTGCGACACTCATTCCGAACTTGAAATCAACCCAACCGTGCACTACATCGCCTGACATAAGTTTTTAATATCGGTTAGTCCTTCCCACTGTCAATGCTTCCTGCACAGCCGATTCGTAACCCGCAACGTAACTGAAATGTCGAAGAACCGAAAGAGTTTCTCTGCAACGGCAGTTCCACTAGTCAATGCTACTGCTACGTTTACCAGTCACAAACAGATGAGTTATGTATGCACGTACACGGCTGACGAACGATTCTCCTGCTCACGTGCACACATCGCTCAAGACACCACCACCATTCTTCCCGCCGGCTGTCACTAGCACTGTTCCTCTAATCCATGGCACAGGTGGCGCAGTAACGGTAACAGGCTAGCCAACATATTTCGGCATAGCTCTTTCAAGCTTCTGGGGTATATACTTCTTTTCGCTCCAACAGGTGAACCACGTTAACTTTTTTCGTTCAAACAGGTTAACCAGATTAAGCTGTTCAAGCGAGAAAAAGTAATTGGGTTCACCTGAATTTTGCGACCTTAATTCCTTCGTGAATTCATAATTTCAAATTTCAGCAACCGGGCATACTTCCTTCCACATGACTAATATGAAAATTACACAGCAGAAAATGCCAACAAGAACTTCAGTCCTCCCGACCTTTTAATGTTGTTGAAACTCTCATATCAAAATAATAAATAGTTAGTTCTTAACAATATAATATTGTAGTCATCTATTATAAGCATGCCAAATAATCCTGCTTGAGGACTTCTGCGGGTCAATTGTGTCACGCCGCAAGCTCATCTTGGAACAGTCGAATACTTGAGTCGTTTCCTCGCTCCAGATTTCTTTATGTTTCTGTTATTCCGTCTCTCGCGCGATTACTGCCGATTGCCTCCGTGACAAGTGCGTCCCTGTTGCCACCACATGGCGCAATTTCGGGTTGCGCTTGGAGAAGACCGCCTCCGGGTGTGGAGGGAAACTTCGAATATACTGAACAAGCAGTCGCGGACAGCCGAGAAGGGCCGATCCTCCAGGTCGGGATTGAAGCCACAACTCCTCACTGTGGAAACTTATCATCGGATAGGTTACAAAGCCTCATATTTTGACACCTTGGCCTCTTATAGTGAGGGTGTAACACAGGCTGAGGGAGTGTAGTATTACCGTACTATTATACCAACACGTACACATATGTTTTCACAACTGTTTAATATCATTGCATGTAGTAGAATCCACTACAAAAGAAGTCAATTACCTTTCTTTTGCCCCCAGTAGGGGTGTGGTGTTGGCCACTCCCATCCACTTACAACAGAGGTTAAAAATGAATGAAGCTGTATTTCTGCTAATTCTGTATGCTTTCTTGACATGGGTAGGGACTTGCTTTACCTTTAGTTTCCATATCTTTACACTTTCTGCAGCCCCTTAATTTCACCATTTCATGCAAATACATAACAGTACAAACACCCCATCACAACAAACTAGCTAGCACTTACTTTCATGAAGGAGCAAGTTAAAGGTTCACAGTGTATTTGACAACTCAGCTTTCAACTGTTAACACACAGTTGTAGAAAAAAGATGTGTGGGGTGAAAATAAACATAGCAGAAGAGAGATCCTGTATTTTCTTTTTTGTTCCAAGTTAAATTATTATAATCAGTACTATCAGTTATATTCATACATTGCATTTAAAAATTGAGTTCATAATTGTATACTGTACAAACACTGAATAAAGGCATATTTACATTAAACAAAGACAACAGCCATTTCATATTATTTTACAGTATTACTGCAAAAAATTATTTGTAACTGGGCACATTCCTGTACATTTGGCCCACAAAACCATCAGCCAGCAACTCCACAAAACCAACATATTTTGAACAGACTCTTCACCAGCCAGTCTTTACACATTCATTCCCACAATAAGAATATGTTACAACTGAAAACTGTTCTTCAAAGTAAAACATGGTGGTGCTCAAGAATAATTTCACTGAATATGTCTCATAATAAACAAATAATTACATTAAGAAATAAACCCTGCAGCAAAATATGCTGGTTGTATATGATCTACAGCAAAGGTTTTCTAAGTCTCTAAGACATTACTACTTTAAGTCACTGAATTGTCTTCATACCACCAGCCATTATATGCTCAAAAATACCATGCATACATAAAGTCATGGTGGGTTATGAATTCAAAAAAATTCTACTGCTCAATTGAATCAGGATTTGTTTCATAGCAGGTACTAGAAAAACAAATTTGGTGAGCCTCATTTTCTTTAAGCCAAAACAGTACTCATGCATGTGTACTGCATTTTAGACTTTAAAATAACTAAGGGATGCTATGCAGCATTGATGGGTAGCTAGTTGCTGACATTTCGGGACATCCCAACAGTCCATCTTCAAGGTCAAATAGTCCACAAAGAATGCTCGACTGCTTGGTCCTTGGAAGATGGGATCAAACGCTGTCCCAAAAAATCAGTAACAAACTATCAATCAATGCTGCATAACATACCAGAAGAGTGAAGAGCTTGTTTACACAGCAGCGGCAGAAGCCTGAAATCATGCATTATTTATGCATGTTGATGCATTCCCCTGATTTAATTAATCCTGGAATAAGTTAATTTATTTGCCTGAAATCATCCATTATTTATCCACACTGATGCATTCCCCTGATTTAATTAATCCTGGAATAAGTTAATTTATTTTCCTGTACTTTTAGTATAAGTGTTTATTGCATCTTATGATTTATCTCATACTTCTCAATTTAAATGTATTTATTTCTTGAGTTCCCCCTTCTTCCTCACAAATAAGCCTACACTTTGCTAAACTTCTTTCAAAGAACCAGCTAGTATCACTACACATCCTGTACACTTAAAAAACAACAAAAACAGATAAATACACTGCACCATATACCCATAAAAACAGTTATTCAGCTGCTGACCGGAAGCAATATTGCAACATCTTAGTTTTGGTGTCCCTGCAGTCAGCCACTGTGAAGTGAGCTTTTGTGTGCCCTCATAATACAAACACAAAACCCTTCCACATGGAAAGGTTTCAGCGTACCAACTCCATGAAGCAGAAACCTTCGGAAGAAATTAATAACTGTTCAGCAGTCAACAAATTCCCCATCTCTTAATGGAATGCAAAGGTTCAGGACCATGTTCACTAGAGCACACCACAGTGTTCTCTATGTGGAACCACAAGATTCCAGTCTACACTGTCACACCCTGTTCCCTAGTTTCAATTTACCACTGTCTAAAAGGCTCTAAGGTCACGCAATACCCACCCTGCTTTTATAGCTTTTAATACTACAGAGAGTTTGCTCAATTAAGGAAGGACCTAAAAGGTGCTAATCAGCATAGACGATGAGAAAGATATTTGCTTCACTCTATTATGCAAGCAATTTTTAAAAAGTGCAAAGCAAATCTGTAAAAATTATTCCATTTTTTGTAACCACTGATTCTGAAGATCATATTACAGGTGACTGCCATTCAAGCGTTTCCACTGAGCAATAATGGTGACAGTGAGAGAAAAACTTTCTGTAATATATGTTTTAACTATAGTACACAAAAGCATGATTGCATTCATGTGGTTTGCTTGTCAAGACAAGCACATCAGCACACTTCAAAATACATACTGTTCAAATCACCTTGTTTAAGAAATCTGGCACGCTGTCAAACAGCAGACGTACCACCAGCCTTCAAAACTCATTTCACAGATACATAATGTCTGGGTCTCAGCATATAGAGACAGTGTAATAAAAAATATGTTATGCCTTAATCATATTAGAGAACTTTAAAGCACCAGTACAATATTCATATTATGTATATGCTATCTTCACACATACCAACTGGCTTTTACTCCCAAGCAAAACCTATGCCTGTCAATCAATTTTCCTTAAATATTTGGTAAACACCAGGTATCTCTCTTCATGGGCATGCAAATACCTTATAACACCCGAAGCCAGCTTGCTTCTTACTGTTCCTTTGAGACTAAAACATTGCTGCATTTAGTATAACAAAAACAAGAGAATTTCAAAGTTACCTTCTGTGTCCTATTTTAATATATATTCAAAAATGTGTGCAGAATGTGAGAATATTCCATTAGCCTAAGATATGCTAGCAATGGTCTGGACTCCCTGCTATGTCCATTTGCATGCAGGTACTAAAATGGATGGAACTAATTAAATATGGGGCATATAAGTAAAAATATTCAAATAATAATACTGAGTTGATTTCACATCTGTGACCATGCAAATAATTACGTTACTCCCTGTGTGTGACCACAAAACTAATGTAAGCCTAAAATGATTACATGCGATCTCAGTACTTGGCATTGAGCCATGCTGTGATCAGAACATTTTCATATGATTTAAATACGCAGACATTCATACTTCAGAAGTGTAGTTATTATAAATGATTCTTAACATAGATTGTGTATTGTTAACAACAGTTTATCATCAGTCAAATGTAGAAGAAACTGTCTGAATGAGCCTATCAGTTCTTGAAATTTGGGGCACCGCATTTAATGTGATTATTATGGTGAATTAAGGTATGCTGTTTGTTTAAATTTGACTTGTTTTAAAGCTACGGATGTCCTGCTCACACAGAAAATTCACTAGCTGTTCAGGTCTAAGACAATAAAATATGAATAAAACAAAGAGTATTGGCATACCACTGAAATTGTAGGCAGTAGTTAATACTCAATGTGTTTGTTTAGTTTGCTGAACATAGTTTCAATAATTCTGGCAAAAACTTATCTCCCATTTGAATCACTCCTTCAAACCACTAGAGTTCCACTTGTCTATGCTTGTCTGTCACAAAACCATTGACCTTAGGATCAGTATGGCTAGTAGACATGTGTGAGAAGGAAAACAACACGCTTCAGGTGCCCAAAACTCAGACCATATACTGAACACCAAGTACAAAAATTTCAATGAAAAACCATTAAAACTTAGACAGCTTTACATATGGCATTACAGGTTATACAAACCCTTGAATAAAATCATGAACTTCAATGAACAGTACCAATATTTGGAAGGCTAAGATGATAGCAGATACATTATTTCTTTGCTTATCACCTGCCATGATGGTATAAGAGGGACCAGGAGACAAAAGTACATGCATTTTTCAAATTTATGGCAAGAAAAATTGCTTTGTGTTGGTCTTTCCTTATTTTTATAATGATAAACTAATGGCATGAGGTCCACGAATGTCAGTTCTGTCCCACCTAGACTAGCAAAGGTGATACAATGAACAAAAAGAAACCCCTATAAACACAACTTGCCCAAATCACAAATATTCAAGTTCTATACAAAACTGGCAATACACCAAAATTATGCACACACACTGTGTAAAGCAATAAGGAAAACTCACTTGAATTTTTTGCAATAGCAGTAGTCAAATGGTTCATGTTCCTTTTGGCCCCATGTTCCACCCTGTGCTTTTATAAAGAAACTGTGCATACTTCTTGCCCTTAGGCAGGTATTTATCAAGCAAAGAGCAAAAATTGAAGTTGGAACTGACTTAAGATTATCTGTAATTAAACCTTGTTATGTTGTGAAATGAGGTTTAAAGATGAATAAAAATGCTAGTATCCTCTATGTTAAACTAATGCGTATGGGGGAATAAACCTTTGCCACGTCATGCAACCCAGTTCCTCTCTTAGACACATGCCAACTGACGAATCTTGGAGGCAGGCCTTCAATTAATGAGGGTACTTCATCCAGCACCAAAATACATAAAACAGTATCACACATTCTAGAAGCAACATGTTTGAATGTGAACCCTCTATTATGAGGCTTTCCAATGAAGTACTATGATTTTTTCATACCTTAATGTACGTGAGTTGATGTTAACATTGGTACATTCATGCCCACATTCCTCTTATAGGGTGAAAACTTTGTTTTAATGGAGATGGAATATCACAGAAAGTGCCAGTTATTGAACTGATTTACAGTCTTGCTAAACTCACCATGACAGCCAGGACATTACAGGCAGTATGGTCACTAGGCTATGGGCTGAATAATCTGGGGTTCAAATCCCAGCAGCAGCAAGAAATTTTTATCATCTCTGTGATGTCCAGACCGGTGCTGGCGCCCACCCAGCCTCCTATCCAACGGGTACCAGAGTTCTTTCCTGGGGGTAAAACAGCTGTGACATAAAGTTTACCACTCACCTCCATCCAGTGCCAAGGTTAAGAATGTGTGGAGCTATACCTCTACTTATGCCATCATGGTGTGGACAGAGACTTTCCCTCTACCTGTTGCTAGACTCACTATACAGATTGATGCATATAAATAAAAGCACAAAAAGGCTAAGTATGCATCACGAAGTTCCTTGCATATCTATCTTGCTAGACCATAGATGTTCGTCATTTCCATATACTCTTCATGCCGAAATTCTGTTCACCTCTGATAACTTCAAATTCAAAGTACTGGAACAAAACACTTTCACAAAGAAGGATATATTTAAAATAGGATATATCAATTAAATTTCAATGGCATAGGCAGTGAGAAATATAAACATTTCTGCCACAGGACATTAAAAATATTTTATGCACCCATTTTTGTATATTTGGTACATACCAGAAGGCAGCAGTACGTTGGCAAATGTGTACACCTGTGGTCAAGTCTCCTTTCCTTGTGCGCGTGTTTTTACTAGCCCACCAGCTGGTTACATTTGACAACTTGGCATTTGATGCTGTGTTATGTTTCTTGTGATCTAGCAAATATAGTTCTTACATCTAAGGGTTAGCAGACAGCATCTGCACATAATTGCCAGTTTCTGAGTAGTAATCCAGCTGCTGCAAACAGTTCTTTCAGGTACATCACATTTACGTTACCCTCTTGTGAACAGCTACCAATCACAGGAGCTCCACAGCCTTGCAGATGGCAGTGTAATGCCACTTCCTCCATTTGACAAACAAAGTGTGATGCAGTCTTGTTCAAGCTACAGGCATGCCTTTTGTTATGCTTTCACTTGCAACTAGCAGATGTCAAATTCATGAATATCCTACACTTCATTTCTTCTTCAAGTGTTCTACAGATGAACTTACACATTATCTTTACTTCCAGAATTCTGTGAAAATTACAGTTACCATTACTGTGGACATTGTTCCTCTATTCCAACATAAGAAGCAAACAAAATTAATATCAGTTCATGAAAATTATTCCTAGTTCAATGATGGTGTAATACCAGACAACCACTGCACCTCAATATTGGGCCACTTGGTTTGAAGGCAAGTCAACATTGGATTACTTTCTAGTACACATTTCATGTCACATTCCAATAGCACTGCATTTCCTTCTTGGTACATAACCTGAAACACATACACAGGGCTTACCATTAACAGCAACAACTTCTTCACTTAAAAACTGTTCTACAAACACTTAGTGATATATGGTGCAAGACAGCTGACAGTGTTACCAAAGAAAGTTTAACAAGTTTAGAAAGAGAGAGAGAGAAAACAAGATATCAGTTGTCGCAGACTACATTTTTGTAATGGTATAGTTTCTGACATGAAGTCTATCAACTGTTCATATGGACACACACAGTATTCCAAATCACACCAAAATACATTTAATTTACAGGAAGTTTTCACTACAGATGCTTTTAAAAATGCAAGTTATTACACAGTACTGGCTTTGTAAAGGACTTCTCATATGCTATTAGGAAGACAAAATCATGAACACCAACTTGAATGTTATTTTCCCACTGCCATCTCAAATGTCCAATTGGTCATTTTCAAAGACATTTCTTCACCAAACTTATGCATGGATTTATCATTTCAGTACTGCGACATATTGTTAAGTCCATCATAATCTCTTGCACTGTGACTTTCTGGGTTATGAAATCACATATGCTGGTATGCATTTACCAATGTTTTGCGGAAGCCCACAACCTCAATCTTCAGGATAGCTCTGTTTCTATAAAAATGAGTCAACAGCCATGTACAGCCCAGTCGAAAGTTCACACCTTCTATATTTGGAGCACTGAGCTGATCACAGCAGCTCAATTTCTAAATGAACTACTCTGGTCTGGGCTGTGAATGGACAGTGACTCATTCAAGGGAATCATTAAGGCTGTGGGTTGAAATAGCATTGCACCAATTTTCAGAAAACCCACAGTCACTTGACAGAACTTTTATAGACGTCTACAGTACCAAATTTTATCCAAATGGGATGAAAACTGTAGAAAACACAGGAAAAATTTAATCTACCCATGTCAGGACAGTATGCCTTTCACTTCACCGATTCTCACAAAACTCATGCCTGCTTGGCAACTTTTTGTACAGAACTCACACACCGACTTTTATGAAAACCTGACCAGCAATTTAGTCGCTAGTACTAGTTCACGGCAGATGTGGACATGGTCTCCACAAAAAGGTATTTTTTTACTTCAAAAAGAATGCCTAAAAACTTATAAATAATAAAACAAGAGGCCGTAGTGCTTGCAGAAAAATAGAAATTTTACTAGCAGGACTCATAGGTACTGTACAGTCCACAATCTTACCCTTCCATCAGGACATGAGCGAGGCTGGCCATTATAATGGAAGAGAGTGAATGTGTCAGGTGTTGACTGCTTCTCTTCTGGAAAGAATTCCTCCATGAAGGCATTCAGTAAGATAATACCTAGGTTCTCTGCATCAAGCTTTCTTGTCATGATTTCCACACTGTAACAGACTTACCGTGTTAGAAACTATGAGATAAAAAATACACACAACTGACAAAATTACGTAATACAAGTTACTACACACATAACTTACAAGTGCCACACAGTTACCGCGCACACAACTTACAAATTCCGCACAGTAACTACACACACAACTTACTATTCTGCCTCTGAGACTAGTTGCAATGCTCTTAATACATCTTGTAGCAGCACAGCCGAAATGAAGTTATTTCCTTCTGGATCAAAACTCTTAAAAACACGTCTGGCCACTTCACTTGGTGTCTCTGGGCTTACCAAGCGCTTCTCCAAGGAGAACAATACTGTAAAATTATCATTAAATTTTCTTTAGTATGCATTCTAGTTCATGAACCAATCCTGGATACTATGTGAGATTTCAGGTTTCCACTGCAGGGTAGTGGACATCTTTGCTCTTCTGGAATGTTGCATGGTGTAGGATGGTAGCTGATTACCAGCTACCACCACACAACATCCCAGAACAGCAAAGGCATCAGTCCTGGATACACCTGAATTGGCACCCACCATACTGTACTTCTTCATGTTATCAGCACTGTTACATGGCGCATACCTTGAAACCATTGTGATAATGCATGGCACTTGACACAACATAAAACAAAGAATAAGTCAAAAGACATGCAAGAATAAATAAGTACATATATACATATATATGCGTGTGTGTGAAACCCAAGAGCATTCATCACAGAAAGGACCCAATGAGACACTTCTTACTCTATAATCTCCAGTTACTGTCACTTTGAACCTATAAACCTCTCTCCTACCTTGCAAGGTTGAAGGAATCCACTCCAGGGCATACTGTCCACAGGGTAAGCCTTTGTTTGGTGATCTGAGAGGGTATGTAATACCACGACATCAACACTAAATCACGGTAAGCATGTTGTTACTCATATCCATACAGTTCTGACCTTATCAGCGGACGAAGCACGCATGTGGAAAAATCAACACTCAATTTGCTCAGCCTTCAAATCCGCAGACTACTAGCATGGGAAACCGTCACCTAACCCTACACTACAAGGACACCTCCCATATAGATATTGAGAAAGAAATAACAGTGCTTTGTATGTTTCCTAACTTCTATAGGGAACATTCTAATATGTGTTCCTAGCTTCACGGTATTTTTCAGTCTGTGTTCAGAAGTCTGAAACTAACCACAGACTGAATCTAAATGGAACATGCATGAATGAAAAGTAACTATATTAACATGAATGCATACAACATAAATTTCCTCTTAACACATGCAGCTGTAGGAAATATGAATGCATCACTCTCAGATACCTGTTAGATGTGTTTCACTACCCATGACCCATACAGGATGCTTAGGATTCTTTAAAAAAGATCCAACCTCGCAGTAGCGTAAGTGTTCTAATAACGCTAGGAAGCCCACCTCACTCTGGCAATCTATCCCACGTAATTCTGTAATTCAATACACAAAATAAATTTGTCAGATTATTACCAAATAAAATATTGCTGTTATCTAAAGCAGCAACTATTCATTAGTTTATGCCTGTATCAAACTTCACTGTCTCACACGATAAGCAAAAATTAAATGTACAATTTCAAGCACACTCATTGCTTAAACACTGTAGTGATTTAAGAAATAAAGACCTCAGCTGAACTACAGTGTGTATTTCTAGGTCTTCCATGACTACAATGCTTAGATTCAATATAATGAAACAAATCATGTGCAATGCAGTAGCTACATAAGACAAGGTGGCTAACTGTAGACAATTCTTCTAGTTTGGTTACGAAGCAGATCTAGAAACAAAATAGCAAACATCACTAGGTTCATGAAATTTACTGTTATGATGTAAATGCAGCAATGAGCACGGTTGGAAGAGCTTCTTTGGAAAAGTACAGCAAACCATCTTGATGTGGCATAAAAAAAGTACACACACATGCAAACACACATGAAGCCATTTGGTCAGTGTTGTTTTACAGGAAAAAAGGTGTGAAAAGTGTGCTTGCTTCTGCAGCTGGCATTGGATTCCAAATATGGAGTTACACACAAGCAACCTTACGATAAGTGCATAATGTTGTGGGAAAACCACACCCCAATCCTGTAACAAGAACTGCACCAGCTGAACATGATGCCCATGCCAATTACTTGAGAAAAAGATGAATCAAATGAAATGAACATTCTGAATCAAGTAAATACCCATATTCTATTTCACGACTGGAAACAGGAAACAACAAACACAATATAAACTGGATTTGATAAAAAATGACACACATTACCATCACACTATCATGCCATTTCAGCTTTTAACTCTAGAAAATCACTCAACAAGAAAGGACACATTCTATTCAACAACACTAACACTTATGCCATATATCTTAACAACAACTCCAAAAAAACAATTTAACAAAAACTGTACATACATAAAAGGGAATAATATCTCAAATTCCTTAGAGGATTACATGAAAATTGCAAACATGCACTTTTATACATTTTATATTTTTCTTAAATCAAACTCCTCTACTTCTTTCCTGTATGTGAATAACCTGAAGATGGCTGGCATCCAAGGCCAAACCATGTTGTCATAAACTGTGTCATACAAACAGCTATAAACTTGAGTTAACGCAGATACAATTTATTGCCATTAACTTGCCGTCACAGACAACACAATTCAGTTTAATAAAAGAAAAATGTACCACTGCACAGGTTTCTTATAAGACCTACATTTCTTTTATAAGAAAGGTATCACTATGGTATACTATCAGATACCATAAAAGACCCTGCATTATTCAGTAACAACTATAAGAATGATCCATTTATATTTCTGCTGTAACTAGCCAAAAAGGAAAATACAAATGTGGTGTAAGGAAAGTCAATGTTTTCTTCAAACTGTGATCATGGTTACATAATCTTGCTATTTTAGAAGATCTAAGTGTACTGTCAAATGTGTGAATCTCATAATATAGGTAGGATACAATTACCATCAGAAATGTATGACATCATGAAGTGCTCTTTCTTAAATACTCCACCAGGCAAACGAACTTGCAGCATGTCCAGCATACAGTGACTAAATGCACCATTTAAACAGCCATCATTATTATTACTCATCCCATTCCATTAACTTCATGCATATTTAAATTCACCAAGTTCATCACAACGTACAGCAATTTCAGTGCAAGTACATTGCAAATAATCACCAGTTCAAAGCCGTTAAAGGGTTCATATTGTAATTAATGACAAGTACTTACTAAGTCCACCAACATCCTGGTCATGATCCCAGACATGTCCAACTGCTCGTCCAGTCAGCATCAGATTAATTAAACTCTGGCTCCCATACCCATATGTCCCATCAATCAGTGGTTCTGTCGGATCATTCATTTCACTCCGAATCTGCTCCACACCCTGCAATGCAGTTTAATTCGCATGCTTCAATAAATATTAATCTTTTGGCTGTTTCTGTTGTATAAACTTACATTAACCCTTCAAAGCCTAGCGGTAACTTTACATATGACCAGGTTTAACATTACAAAATTCTACGTGGTGCCCACATTGCATTTATGTGTTTTGTACGGATCTCAGAACAAACAGCAACTTTTGCCTTATAAAACATTAAGAGATTGGTTTTTATAACCGAAGTGGAGAGTGCTTACAGTGCGGTACGCACTGAGTCCTTATATAAAACAGATATGCTTCGTCTTTAAAGGATTAATTTGGATTTGTTAAAGGTCACCTTCATGGATTTTCATGCCAACTCAGCTGCATTTGCTTTTAGCACACTTTCATGCATTAAACACAAAAACCAACTTCCAGACTCTGAAATAAATATCAACATGACTTAAACTATAGTACGGGCATTTTCTCCACACATGATGTTTCTTGTATGTACCACCATGATCTGATTGGTAACGTCTGGTATAAATGGAGTACACTGAACGAACATGCAAATACAGCAAAATTCCTTTAATCTATCGTCTGATAATCCAGCACTTGAAAAGAGTAGTTCTAAGACCGGAAATTTTGCCTTTTACGAGAAAAAGTTTCATCAATAGAACTGGCAGATGTCAGGGGCATGTTCACAAAGGCCTCAAAGAGTGTCTGTATATCAATCCTTGCAGTACCTCCCAACCCCGTCTCCTACTCCAACAACTTCTTCAGCTACGAAGACTCCAGAAAACGCATACAAGGACCCCAATGACCCTGAACCCTGAACTAGCAGCTGAAGGAGATATTCACGCAGAATACTCCTCTGATTAGTTTTACAGACCAAGTACACAGAATGTAATAACTGTAAGAACTTAGGTCTGATAACCCAAAATATCTACTAATCCAGTATGCGTCCAGTTCTGTGGGTGCCAGATTAACAGAATTTTCCCACACTATTAAAACAGCAGATAATCCATAATCCCTAACACAAAATTTTATTCAATGCTGACAATGCACAAGATCAAAAGAAACAATAAAACAGTAACATTATTTAAATAGGAGTATTACACACCAACCACACAACTCAACAATATAAATAAAAAGATACCTTTGTAGAAATCACAGAATACAACAGAAGTAAGACTCCAAATGTTTCCCTCAAGGTCTCCACCCTTTCAAAATAAAATGCTTCCACATCTTCAACACGTTCCAGTGGATGTAATCTGAGGAAGAGAAACGAAGATAATGTTAGGCACGCACATCACAAAATGTAAGATGCAAAGGGTGTACAGGTAATGCTATCACAGAATGTACAAAATATTGACAACAAAACAGGAAATGTGTAGTTCTGTTTGGAATAAAAATGCTTTTTATAAACCTCAAAACGTAAAAATTTAATTGAAATTCTTTATATGGTTTGCAACACCAACACAAGGGGGCCGGACAGTGTAATCAGTACAGCAACTCGTTACAGGCTGGACAGTCCGGGGATCGAATCCTGCATCTGTCCAGGCTGGCCCGGGGCCCACCCAGCCTCCTATACAATGGGTACTGGGTCTCTTTCCTAGGGATAAAGCAGTCAGAGCACAGCATTGACCACCCACCACCATCTAGTGCTGAGATTAAACAAAGAGTAGAGCTATACCTCCACTCCCCCTCTGGGACTTCATGGCCTGTTTTACGGTGAAATTTACCTTTTTTTACATCAAACACAAAGACACAACTTCATTATTACATGATCACTTCATACACTTCTTGCAAACAACACACACAATGTCCAGCAACCAGTAGTTTTAATCACAAAAAAGCAGAGTACTGTCATTTTAAATTCTGGAGTGACTGAATGCTGGTGAAAGGAAAAACATATTTTTGTAAAGGCTGTTTCTTACATATATTAACAAAGAGATAAACATGGGTCAAACAACTGAAACATATTACTCAATACTAATACACAGAAAATGCACAATGTATTGTCAAGGCGGACCATCTGGGAACAAAATTTAGGTGAATCAGTTAGTTTTAATAAGAGGCCACTACATACCAAACTGCATCAAAATCTATTCAAAATGGAGTTGCATGTGGACAGTAACAAACATATCAAACACAATTCTATTTGTAATCATACCTAACAAAGGAATGTTATCACTTCAGTCACATCTCAAGTGCAGTTTATCAACACTGCAGGGTCTCTGTTCAATCATCTACCAAGCACAGCACCTTTATTGCACCTAAAGCCTACATCTACCTGGACATCCCATGATAGCTGCCACACTCAGGGCAGTGATATATAACACATGTAACACATTCAGTATACTGTTTTACAGTTACTCAAACATAATTATAACATCAAACAAATAATTGCACTGATTTAATTCATAGAACCATAAAATACACATATTTTTAATTACGAAGAAAAGTTGTGCACTTCTGTTGTAATTTAAATTGCACACTTTTAAACAGACTGGTGCTTTTCCCCACGTTCCACAAAGGTGAAAAGTGGTAGTTAACCCTCTCTGTGCTGTGAACAAGTTTCCTCATTTAGGAATACTCAACACCCGCTAAGAGAAAATCTGATGTTTAAAAACATCAGTGAAAAAATATTTCTTGCCATGTTTTGCCACATACTTCAAACATTTTCTCACCAAACATCACATATGTTAAAGTAAATATATACAAATATAAGATTTGTTTCATACCAGTTACATAAAAATGTATATAAATAGATCTTCACATATCTCAAGCACCTTGTCACCACTGGACAAAGAAATAATACTTTAGATACTGTATAATAATACCATATTCTTCAAACATTTGACTTGAAGTATCAACATACTACCAATGTTGTTACTTAACATTTAAAAGTACTTCCCACATCTAGGTGATATTTGTCAAGGCCTGGATATGCACCAGCATAAAGTGATTTATTACATCAATCAGCCTAATCTAGCTTACCTAAGGTGTGCGTGGAAATATTCGTGTTCTAGTTTCTGTCGTTTGGCTGAAGTTTCTATTAGCTCTGCCGATGAATTTTCTATCGGTTCTTCTCCATTTACTAGAACACTGTTAGGTGAAGTAGGCCTTCCCACATCATTATTCATGTGGACCAACACATAACGCCCTCCATTGTGCTCACTAGCTTGCATTAAGATATCACATGCAGCCTGAATAAGTAACTCATTACATTTATCTACATCAACCTAATGAAAATAAAGAAAGACACTGATTAGCTCTGATAATCCTGAACAAAAATCCACATTTTGACATGACCACGGACATACCAGCTTCAATGCATACAGAGGTTAGGTACTCATACCATGCAAGTACCTCCTTAAAATATGCAGCAGTCAGTGCTTCGTTCTTACCTCCCTCCAATTGTTTCCCACGGTTTCGGATAACAACGATTTCAGAATAAATGCTTGTACAGGCGCCAGTACAGCACAAGGGCCACCTTCACTTTGAACGAGGGCAGTAGGCTCGTCCTTGCTAAAATAGAACCCTGTATAAAAGTTCAACAGTAAGTAATGTACACAAACCACACTACGAATTTTACTACATACAGTAACAAGGCTGATACACTCGCCTTGGGCCCATCTTCGAAAAACATCCTCTTTGACATATGGACCCCATAACAATTTCCTAATTTCTTGTAACTCACTATACGATGACGCACTTGAATGATCTGCCATTATTGCTTAGTCAAACGTTATTGCCTGACACCATTAAAATATCCACCTACAACTACAGCATTACACAGCATCGAAAATACGATATCTGAAACCAATACCAGACGCTGTCATACAAATAATTTCGCTCCGCGGCCACGTTGATTGAGGTCGGAGGCAAATTCCTCCCGCTGTCATTCCGAAATAATAACATCTTTGGAATTGCACACTACGATGGTGCTATTGTTCAACTGTCCAATCCGGAAGCGGAATCGCATATCACGAATGTTACAGATAAAATCAACCGGGAAAATTAAAATCACGGCTGCCAGAATAAGCATACCTGAATCCCATTCTTTGCAGTCCTTCCTCAGTGAGACCACATTTCCTTTATAACATTTGGCGTGGATTGCCTGCAGCGTTGATCTTTCTTTTTTAGCGAGATAGAGATTATGAACTGTTATCCTCAAAACAGCCACATTGAAATTATCTCAGACACTTTTAAATGCGCATTTTCGGCCTCAGTTTATGTGGAGTTGGAAATGCCATTGTGGCACCATTTTTCACACTTTTGCCTTCTTTCACTATTCTAAATAAAGTTCTTCTGCTGGCACATGTTGCTTCAACAACTCTCTTCTGCACTTTCACAAGAGGAACTGTGATAATCACCTCAGATTCAAGTTTCACAAATTAATGCACATCATCAATAATTTCACTCTTGCCACTTTTCACTCCCTTCTTACCATCTTGCAGAGATATTTTCAGAGCGGAAAATATTGTATTTTCTACAAGTAGTACATAGGCTACAAGCTGTCACACACACACACACACACACCGATTGCAGAATTAAATAAAGTATACAGGCCTACAGAGGGTAACAGGTATGTAGAATTGTAATCTATGCAATAGAAAAGAAGGCTTTATGTTTGAAGCTCCTTGTAATGTTATAAATTCTAGCCATTTCAATGATGCTACTGAACAGGTGCACACCCAGAATTTTGCCTTGGGGGTGGTGGTGGGGGCTCACCACAAGGCTATATACAATTTATGTTTGATTTTAAAAATTAAAATGTAAAAATCATGGTATAAGTACAACATAACACTGTCTGCAACTGCATTTATATACACATGAACATAACTACACGTTCCATGACTCAACCAATGTCCTATCTTCTTCCTTTTTTAAATTTTATAAATTTATTTTTCAAGACTCTAATGCACACATCATCAGCCAATTTCAGTGGCTGGTTTTGGCTGAAGGGGAAATCACGTAAAACTTTTGATATCATAATATCTACAAAATCTGTGTTTTTTTAAATTTCGGTTTTGGGGGGTTTGTAGGGGCTGCAGCATGGCAGCCCTCCCCCCCCCTTGGGTGAGCCCCTGCTACTGAAAACAATTTAATTACCTTAAAGAAAATGAACACAAAACGAAAATTTGACTCTGTGTTTCATTAAGAAATGCACATTAATAAATATGGCAGAGTGAAAGTATACTTCACAAATCTTATTACCTTTAGCACAAGAATGGAGGCACATGGAAATACATATGACATATTACAATAATAATTGCTCAATGAAAGAGATGTTATTAAAATATTACAACTATAACAGCAACTTCTAAAAAGAATTTGTGGTATAACTTCAAGCAAATGGTGATTTATACAAAGTTCTTTATTCAGAAACAATTGCAGTTAACAGGCGTAAGTTGCAGCAAACTTGTAAGTGTAATTTAACTGACTATAAAACAGATTACAACAAATGAACATGAAAAGAAACTAACATAAAATTAAACATGGACAACAATTCATATAAAATTTCCATCCTGTTAATATCCATGGAATTAAATTTTAGATAACAACACAGTGGGAAAGGCATTGAAAAATGGACTGATATATCTGCATGCCTTTCTGGCACAGGTTCGTTGTGTTTGTAATATAGTTAAATGTTTCTCTCTCAGAATTGTGTATAATAAAATGGGTTGGTTTCATTACTCTTACTGGTATGTTACACTTGCATTCACAGATTTCCAAGGGGGTACGTGATGAAATCATACCAAACTTTTTGGTTCCTAAGTGAAGAAAGTTCAATTTGTAGCCAACATAAAGTGAATTAATGTAAATACCCTCATTTTAAAGATAATACACATGAAGGCACAAATCATAATTGTTCATATAATATCTAGATATTTCTCCTATAATACATCCCTTCACTCGATCCCATTTATTTGTTTAGTATCACATATGCATAGTGATACAGAAGAATGCAGTCTCCCTAATCCATATACAAAACTGGAAGACTGTGGCACAAAGTAGACAGAATTAGAGGAAGATAACTGGGGAGGCCGCGACCTGTATACAGACTGAACGGCTGTAGGAGAGGAAAGAAGTTAGTTCAAAATATTTAAACCAGAGGGAATATAATTTGTACCTGTAAGCAAACAACACCTAATCAAGCCTGACCATATTCTGGGGAAATCCACACAGAAAGTATAATTTCATACACTTTAATTGAAACGTATACTTTTAAAACCTGCACACTTACTAATGAAGCGGACTGTAAAAACAGCAATTTTTTAACTGTAATTTGAATGCTGCATGGCAACCACTGTTGCTTGGCTATCATGTGATCTTACATAACTTGCCAAACTGAAAATCTCATGGTGTTGAATAACACATTTGTTGAAATAATAACAAATAATTTGTATGCAATTCTATGCATAGAAACCATATGTAGATTACATTTAATTTTGTTTACAAGTAAAATATTTGGCATTACCTTCTTTAAATATGAAATAATTCTGTGTAATATAATAACATTCTGTTTCTTGTTCTGTTATGTCATTCTCATGGTGTTTACACACTACAAAACGTGGTGGAGTCTTCAGGTCTTCTTAAGTTACTCACATATTGCGTTAAAATGGTTAATTACTTGTACACTCTGAGTCGATTATTTTCATCAAAACCTGCTGAATGTCCAGCATTTCGTAGAACGAAATTTGTGCCATCATAGTGCATGCGACGCTCTCCACGCCTAACAAATAAGTGAGGTGTTGGTCCCATAGACGCTGTACAGTGAATGAAAGGTGTAGACACTGCTGCTTTTCCACTGAGTGGGCCTGTGCGTACTTGATATTTGTTTCTCTTTCGACCAATCCTGAAAAAAGTATATTTTATTATTTTCTTTTGATAATTCAGAAAAAATAATGTTTCATTATTTTCCTTTGAGTTTACATAGAATAAATTCTTTTATCAAACTTCAAAATTTCTCACACACTACCATGAAAAGTCCATGCAACAAGTATTTGAGAAACATAATATATGTGTTGCTTGAATCTGGAACTATTGAGGATTTGCAAATTGCACTGCTGAAATATATTTTGCGTATTTTGAATAATTGTTCGTTTCTTTTTTGATCTACACAAAATATGTTCTTGCCACTCATACACACGAAATATACAAATAACCTCTATGTTGAATGACAGAGGTTATGAGCTTGACAACAAATCATGAAACCTAAGACAGCCACTGTTAATTATCCAAATCCTAGGTACAACCTTAGCACAGGAATTTTAGAAGTGGCCAAATATGCTTCTAATTCAAAGACCAAAAGTATTATTACATTCAATGATCTCACATATAAATATTTTTCCATCTTTCTTGAAAGAATATACATTTAGTACTTTAAATGTATAAAGTGCTTCTAGCACAGGCTTCACTCATTCCTAACTTATCATCCACATAGTAACCACCATATCGCAAACTTAGTTAAGTTCTAATAAATGAAAACAATGATAATAACAAGTTTTTCATGACTAATATATTACAGTACACAAAACTACACACCTGTCACAGTAACATTCATGACACCCCTACAAATCCGGAACAAAAGTGTTACTTAAAATCACTTACCTAACCAGCCCATCACAAGTTTGTGAAACTAGAACATTATTAATCACAAAGTTCTCTGTTCCCTTCTCAGTAATCCAGAACCGAGATCCTTGCAAAATTGAAATGGCTTCTTGAATATAATATGGGCCATGGCGTGAACCATTATAGAATACAGACAATGAGAAATCTTGGCTCATGTCTAAGAACCTGTCACGTGTTGTTCTGGTGCCTGCAGCATCAACCAAGTAGACAAGTGCGCATCTCTCAGATGTGAAGCTCACACCTTTGTACCACATCTTGGCATATCTGCACATAAGCAAAACAAGCAGATTACACATGTTACATACATTCCACAAACCAAAACATATTGTGATGTGTATTTCTGTACCATCAAAATACAACCAATTCAAATTCATACCAATTACCACAGCCCAATTTGTTTCAAATTATCAAGTTCTCCTCAGGAGCCATGCGCTGCACACAAGCTATTGCAGTCTACAAATTATTACAATACACATATTTATGGTTTATTAACTACACATCTTTTCTCTTCTTTTGTCTGTGATAAAAAATATGAAAAACTTTACTGTCAATTCTGAGATATGTCAAATTCAAACTAGGCAACATGCAAACCTTCACCACCCAACTGTTAATTTGACCAAGTATCAGAAGGGGGTATACTGTATGGGAATAAAGGTATATAATGCTCTACCCTCATACATTAAAAAGGAAAGTAACAATCCTAAAAGATTTAAAAAGATTTTAGACGATTTTTAATAAATAATATATTTTATTCATTAAATGAATACTTTGAGCAACAAATTAGTTAAATTATTAAATTGACCGTACTTAATCTTGTATTGATATATGTACCTATTTTGTAATAGTTTGACATGTATATTTTATTTAAAGGTTCAATGGTACTGTGTTATTTTACATATCATGCTAGATTTATAGTTCTGTTTTATTTACGTGTTCATATGATGAAGACATTGCTTGTTATAAGCAGACATCTATTACTATATTGACTATATCCATATTCTAATGGTTTTTTAAACCTTGCAAGGGATCTAATGGAGTGTGAAGTCAATCAATCAGTCAGTCAATCAAAAACACAATCAAAATTAGGCATTTGTTATTATGTTAGAATGTGTTTATTTCTAAAGTTCTAATTTTAATAGTTAAAATACATTAACGTTTTATTTTAAAATCGACAGTTCTCAGATTGATTCAAACATTAATTATATAGCTTTCGTTCTAGTTGTTGTGTTTCCTACAATTATGTTCATATCAATGTAAATTTATTTCATTCATGTCATCTCAAATCACTTCTTCTTGGTTACTGACAGTTTGTATATTTTGCAATAAATATGAAGACATAATTTCTCCACGACCTTGGAATCATCGCTCGATTCCCGACAAGATAAAAAGTATTTATCTTCACCAAAGTGTCCAATTGGCTCTGGGGGCCACCCAGCCTCCAATTCGAGGGGCACCAGTGGGCTTCCCCAGGGATATAGAGGCCAAGGCGCGTAACTGACCACTCAAGTCATTCTAATGCCAAGGTTAAGAAACAGTGCAGCTATCCCTCCATTTCCTTTATGCCTTTATGGTATGTATGGGACAGCTTTACTTTTGCGTGATATCAACGCCTAAATCACTTAAATGGCTCTTCCATTTGGATTTACCGCCCAGAACTTCGCATTCATTTCTTAACTTTACACACCTCTATTTAATCACACTAACAATATTAGGTGAAAGCAGAGATTTGAACGTTATTCGTCACGTAATTTTCCTCATTGTGCTCTTCCTGTATCTCCAGGTCTACATACTCGCCTTAGCACTGTGACGTCAAACGCCCTCTGTTTGCGACCTCCTTCCTGACGGGTATGAGAAGTTTTACACCCGTGTAAACAATTCAAGCTAAAGTTAAAACATTCGGAACAAAATAGCCGCGAACTCATCCATTCTTCTTTTTGCCATAAATACGACCTAAGTAAAGGAGCAAACTTGTCCTTTTCCACGCCATGAAGGCATAGGGGTGAGAGCAAGTGCACCTCCACTCATTCTTAACCTCGGCACTAGATGTGGGTTAATGGTCAACTTCACGCTACGGCCGGTTTACCTACAGGGAAAACCCAGCCTGTACCCACTGCATAGGAGGCTGGGTGGGACTCAGAGCCGGTCTAGACGCCGTGGGAGAAAAGTAGAATCACTTGTCCCTGCCGGAATTCTAACCTCAACCCACAGCCTAGCCACTATACCGACTACGCTGTCCTGCACTAAACCTTAATTGCTTAGTACAGTACATGCACTGAGAACTTAATGTGACTTACTTGTTGTTCCCATATAAGTCATATGCCAGGATTTCAACACGGCTACCGTGCTGATAAATATGCCCGTTTGGGTGAAAAACTGCACTTGTTGACCCGGTTGAACTCAAAGAGAGTACGATGTTTTTCTGTAAGATATTTAATATTCATACATTAATAACACAAAACAAATAAGAGCGTTTGATTAAGAACTTGTTACGTCAAGGGCAAAGCATTTTCATTCGTGCACCATACAATAATACAAAAATATATTTAATTTAAGATTATCGCAACAATAAATTCTTCCGTAAATTTTTCATCCGACTGAAAAAGAAAGCGTCTACTGATACAGCTGATACGATAAATGTAATTTCGAGTTGATACTGTTTTAACATGAACGGGAATTCTAGACCGACAAAACAAGTTTCAGGCTGTTCCGAAAGCATTATATTTCATGGTGATATGGACCTTGAGACGTGGCAAAATTAAGAAATAATTTAGGAAAACCTCGTCGGCCTGCAGTGATGCTGGGTATTGCCTGAAATATGTTGAATACAAACACACCGCTACTTACGCAATAGTTAGGTTCACGGAGGGTTGGCGCAAGGGGAAATTTGCGCGAGTGTAGATTTGGTATATGGTCAATTATTTAACACAACGTACACACGCGCGCGCGCGTATGTACGTTACCGTTATCAATCATGGTAAATTTAGAGAAGAAACATTCGCTATGGAAAAATATGCATTTACCTGATGATGATGATGATGATGATGATGATGATGATGATGATAATAATAAGGATATATTTCTCTTATCTTGATCTTTTTTTTTAATCAGCGTAAGTCTGAAATTCTGTAACCCGAAGTTGTCTAAGTAGGTGTGTGTCTGTATGTACGATGTTTCGAGGGTTGGATCGATTTACGTCCCCTACGAAAAGCTACAATTTTCCTGACAGGCAATTTTTGTTCTACATTAGTGACAACGATTTGGATAAGGAAACGAACCTTCTCACTGCTTGCCCGGTGTGATCACCAGCACGGTGATCCGCTAGTTTGTATATCGTTGCTAGTATTCACATGGTTATGGGCTCGGTCCTTACTTCTGCCACTAATGTCGAAAACATCGAATTAATAAGAAGCATCTGTGTGTCACTTAAATAATATTGGAGTAGCCCAAATGACAAAACATAGTGTATGTTAAACACACCAAATTCAGCGGAAGACTTCCACCACAATCAGCAGACAGCAACGAATGTTTGTGATAGTACCGGCACGGAGATTACGGCTGGTTGTAGAAGCAAAACAAAATATCAGAGCGATGTGTGAACCGCCCGTAATAACTTATGCTTTAGGACACACATGCCAGTTGCTTTTGAACAACTTTTAACAGTAGGATGTGCGTGAAGTACGCAATTTAGTATCCACTCCTCCCTTCAAAAGTAGGTTTGGGTCTTGTCTGTGATTTGTAAGGCGCTGTCACGTGATGTAAATCAATGACTCTGAGTGGTTCAAAACAAAATTCAAATTTTCCCGCCAAAAAGTAGCGCATAACTCTCGTATCTTACCTACTGTTAGCATATGTAGAAGAAAGGTCTTGTGGGCTGTAGGCATTTAAAATGCTACGTCAACATTTGCCTTCATTTGTAAAGCGTTTGGAAGATTTCCGTACTTATTAACGGTCACTTACCTTGAAATTAACTATTCTAATAGCTCGGTCAATCGTCATATCGACACGCACTTGGTCACGCAGCAGCAGAGATATGGTGCCACATGGAGTCGCTACGGCCATCCGCCCGCCGGGAGCTTCGTCACCATCACACCAGTTCGCCTGTCGACAATTCAGCACACCGCGTTATGCAACACCCACCAGGAATTTGTGCACCCCTGGGGTTCAGTTCAATTACATGCATTTAATTTTCTATTCCTCCAATATCGTAAATCTATTTATGTCTGAACTTCTTTATACAGTGGACGGTTATTTATCTGTTCCCTAATTTCATTGTTGATCAGGAAACTCGCTTCAGTGACTTTCTTCCAGAAATATTCGTTCATTTCTTAACACTTTATTTCTTAATGCACACTTCATTGTAATACGTAACGACAGGGAAAGTAAGTATTTTGCACGCTTTAATCTGTATATATCTTTAAGTTTTCTTGTTTAAATTGTTTTTGGATGCCAGCATTAAATCCAGTTTCAGCATTTGTTATCGACAGACGGATAATAACTGTCAGTCACAAATTTCTTGTGTGCTGGACGGTTGTGATTGGCAGTTACTATCCACCTGTGTTATCTTCGCCATAACGGGATGTCCTCCATAAAGATATCCTCTATTGTTCTGTGTTGCATAACAATAATAAGCATATATGGTAACATAAATACTTATGACTTGAAACCTGCTGTTGTGTTTAGGAATTTATATTCTCTTTTGTCCTGTGCACTATTTTATTATTTTAGAAATCAAACCGTATTTATGTAAAATAATTCTGTTATTATTTTATGTAAGATACACAAGCGTTACATTTACAATAATTTTATTTGAGACTGCTCATTTGTTTACAACAACGTAACAACGGCATTAAAGTAAAGCATTTCACAGGATTCGTAATAAGCGTGAAATAATACAAATTATATTCTCAATACGTACCGCATCGATACAGAAATTTTTTGGAACATATGTGTTTTGGAATGCCTCGGGTGCACATCGAGTCTGGCCCATAATTTCGGCATCTGCATCACTGGTGACGTATATGGTTCCTGACCGGGGAGACGTTATCCTTCGTTCCAACTGTTCGTATGACGGTACATCGAAAAACTTCGAAAAATTGTTATATATCTAGCAACATTCACAAGGAAATAATATGAGAAAATCGTTACAGCTTCATTTCTATGTGTACATTATAAAATATTTACAAACTGTGAAGATAACTTATGAGCTGCTAACTTTAATAAACGAAGGACGAACTAATTCAATAGATAACACACATTTTTCCAATGCGCTGCCTACCACGTTTTATACCGCACTGACTTAAAAATTCGCCTTTTCTACGAAAGCAAACCTACCGCTAGAGAATCAACGGCAGTGCAGATACGTCATAGTACTGCTATAAATTCTTTTCCTTGGATTTAATTCACAGCTCTGAAAAACGTTTCAGAGGAAAAATGTAGCTAGCAGTGACTTATAAATGTAAATCTGTATATACGCCATGTACTTATAATTGGATGATAAACCGCCTTCGACAGAATCGGTGTAAGTTCGATTTAAGTTTTTTGTAATATAGAGGTTGTGCTACATTCCACCCCCCATACCAAACTTCAAAGTAGCTTAGATGCGAACGGACACTGCTTTCCTTATGTGTTTTCGTTTGGTGTGCTTCCTATAAACGTGGTTACTTTCGGAACAAAATAAGGTATAACTGTGTCGAATGTTCAGATACTACACCATGCCGGACTTAGTACACATGACTTTCCTTTGGCTAACAAACGGACGAAAAGTATCTTTTCCTCTAAGATTAATATAATCACACACTGAGGTTTAACAATGCAATTTCTCCCTACCAGTGTTAAGTGTCTGAGACTGGCAGCTGCAGTGTCAAATCAGGAATCGACTGTGGTGGATTAGATTTTGTTGCAGGCTCAGAAATCGAAAAAAAAACACGAGAATTTCGCTGAGGAAGCTTGATTATAGGCTTAAAGTAGTTTACATATTTAACCAAGTTTTCGTTTCAATTTTAGTGTGTGGATTGGCGTGTAAAAAGGATCGTAACATTTCAGGATGTGAAGCGATCTTTTGTAGACTATAACTGTATTATATTATTGTAAATCTGACAATAAAATACACGGCATAATAACAACTGAATAACAAATTACGTGTTCAGCAAAGCCGCCCAGCACACCGAACGTGATGATGATTACAAGAACACAAAAGGAAATAACCGAACATAACCTAATTTTAACAGAAACCTGTACCCTAACAACAATATTGTGACCAACATGAAAATAGGCATTTGAATATTACGGCCTTTGTAACATTTTAGGAGGGCGAATGTTTGCCAAACTGAAAACAGTTCTTCAAAATAAAGCGTACGCTACGTCCGAAGATGTGTGCAATGGGGAACACCAAAACTTTAATTCACCAGAACATGTGAGCTCCCATTAAGGAAAATTATCTCAGTTGAACTACACTGCACTGTCAACAAATTACTCATGACAAGGTCGTCCAGTTTTTCAAGCATTGGTCGTTTCGCTTTCCTACAAGTGAGATAACGTGGGGAAGACGCAAACCTGGAAAAGAGTTTTAAATTCACACACGATTTTAGATCAGTATAAAATAGGTTACAATAGTGTTGTACATTATATACCTCCTGATTAACTCCTTTGTACAATGAAGTAACAGAAAACAGCACAAGAACGGCAACATAAAGAAACTGCCATCTGAAATCCCACCTTTTCGTTTTGTGTACAGCTAATACCTGAAACAATTTGTCCTCCGCTTGTCCGTGATATAAACTTTCATGGCGCACAGGTATTGTTGTGGCGTGTAGAACGTCGTACATATACTCGATGGAAGATAAGTGAGCCATGGTTAGAACAGAATTTCCAATATGCTGTATGGATAGATTGTGATTATTGATACCCTTGTAACAGTAAGCAGCAGAATTCTCGAACTTGTAAGATGTATCAATACGCTAATTGTTTAGCAACATTTCAAAACAATTGCGATCTATCATCGTCGTTTGTTTTTAGTCTGATCCACGGGCAAGATCTAGCCAGCAGTGTACTTAGGCCTATTTCAACATATTATCAACTAATTAGTTCCAGTTCACATGCTTGCAAACAATGCAGGTAAATTTTTGATGTCACGTGTGAATATTTTTATTTCAAATTCTTACCAGATTGCTAAGTTTGAGAATAACTGACACCATCTCGCTCTTTCACTCTTTCTCGCTGTCCCTGGCCGCGTAATGGAGGTAATATATAAGCGGGCTACAATTGTCATTAATTAACCGTTTAAAGCCTAGTGGTAGCTTTACGTACCACCAGGTTTAACATTAAAAAATTCTACGTGGTGCCCACATTGCGTTTATGTGTTTTGTACTGATCTCAGAACAAACAGAAACTTTTGCCTTATAAAACATTATGAGACTGGTTTTTATAACCGAAGTGGAGAGTGTTTACAGCTCGGTACGCACTGAGTCCTTATATAAGACAGATAGACTTCGTTTTCAAATGGTTAATATACAGAATATTTCTTGTAGTGATGGTAGTTTCTGGGACATTTGTGGCTATGTGTACGATGCTTAAGGTATGAAATACCCTGTTAGTGGAAAAGTACTAAAATAAATGGCTAAATTAAATAATTTTTGCTACATCTTCTACGTATATTTGTACAGACGCAACTGAAGTTGAATAAGTTACATAATGAGGAAGTTAAAAATTTATACGGTACTGGTACAGCATGATCACGTCCAAGTGACGCAGATGCGAAACAAATGCTTACCGTATCTCGGTGGAAAAAAAAAACTCTCGATGATCGGTCACTTGGAACACCTAGAAAAACACAGGAAGATAACATTAAGATAGATTTTAAGAAAAGAAGTACAGAGAATAGCAGGTGACGGATGGACATTAGGCCCTTGAACAGCTTTGGGTATTGTTATTAGGGGTACCATTACTGAATATACAAAAGAGCAGTGATACTAAAGTGCGACCTTATGGCACCCCAGGTATAACAACATACGAAAGCAAAATGCTCCAGATATATGAACTGCAGATTTGCTTTTGGTAAAATAACTGTGAAACTAGATCTGAGATCTCCTGGGGTTTTTCGCAGCGTAGAATGTTGGTTTGTTACCAACGTTTCGGTCTAAGAAGACTGCTTGACCCTTGAAGATGGCACTGTTAGGTTATTCCGAAACGTCGATAACAAACCACCATTCTACGATGCTTAAAATTCCAGAAGAGTGTAGACGTCATTTACACGTCGGCGGAAGCCTGCAATCATACAACTGTGAAAGCAATTTACATTACCAGAGGAAACTCCAGAATAATTAAACTTACAGACAAGTAAATTGTGGGTAAAAAAGTCAAAACATTAATTAAATCAAAATACCAACACATATGTAATTAAAATAAAATTCAAGTCTGGCTTATGGCAAATTTCTTAGTTTGGCAACCTTAACCTTTTAAAGCCTAGCGGTAACTTTACGTACCATCAGGTTTAACATTAAAAAATTCTACGTGGTGGCCACATTGCGTTTATGTGTTTTGTACGGATCTCAGAACAAACAGCAACTTTTGCCTTATAAAATATTAAGATATTGGTTTTTATAACCGAAGTGGAGAGTGTTTACAGCGCGGTACGGACTGAGTCCTTATATAAAACAGATACGCTTCGTCTTTAAAGGGTTAATATGTTCTCAGTCTTGTAGTTCCTCCTTGTGTAATGGCCTTCACAATGATACTTGTAACACGGGAAAACATGACATGAAGAACTGAAGGTTAAACTGCACGTGGCTGAACAGCTGATTGTAAAGCCTGTGGGAGGAGTTAACGACGGCAGTAATTGTGCTTTCGGACTGCCGTGCTAACGCTCACTTCTTGGATGATGATCTTCACAGGAGGTTGGTTGTTGTCTGCAGTATTTCAACAAATGGGCACATATCTACTCTTTGCGTCAATATTTTCAGCTTCAGAGGCACAACTTCAGCTTGTCCATGTAGTAAGTGTATCTCGATAGGTTTACACAATTTAGCGAAAAAAATTTAAAGTGTGCCATGTCCGCGCACTATATTATACAAAAACACTAATCACCAACAAATGCACAAAGAGAGTTTTATCATCAATTGTAACACACTCCTACATGTTTCGACCCTGCTGGGTCATCTTCAGGAAGAACTTTTTGTTATCGTTACACTAAGGTTGCACTTTATACTTGAGTGAGAATGTGCTGTTGACTGTGTACTGCGTTGTTTTTGGAGGCGTGAAGTCTCAACTATAAAGTGCAACCTTAGTGTAATGATAACAAAAAGTTCTCCCTGAAGATGACCCAGCAGGGTTGAAACATGTAGGAGTGTGTTACAATTGATGATAAACTCTCTTTGTGCATTTGTTGGTGATTAGTGTTTTAGCGAAACAGTTTAGCGGTACATTTGTGGTAACGTCTGAAATTTCATTGCTTGTCACGTAAACGGAAGGCTTAGTCGAGTTGTTATTATTATTTTTTTTTAATTTGGGGCCGGTTAAAGATATTTCAAAGTAACAGCCGGCCAAAAAGTTGCGTGGATAAAATTCTGTATTAAAAAAATAATTTTAAAAATTAGTAGTATAATCCCTAAGGACCATAACATATGTTTATAGGAAAATACATTAACGTGGCAGTAGGCCTGTTAATAGATCCTTTGGGCACGATACAGGCCTACTGAACCCTGATTGGTTGAAACCAAATCTGAGACAAGACTCGCAAGAATGCCCCTCACTTACTTGTAAAGGTAAAGGTAAAGCTCTCCCGCAACAAGTCGTGAAGATTCAGAGAGGGGACGGAATACTGGGAGGGAAAAAAACAAAAGCGCTGGGGACGAGGGGGCTAGAATTCGGGCGATAGCCGTCAACTTTCACCGCTCACGAGGAATTTGGGAATTCCTTGTCTAATTTGGGAACCCCTTCGGCTGTTACTATTTACAGTATGTACCTGCGTCTAAACCTTTCGACCACGCATGTGTTGAAGTTCTAGACAGCCATAACACTTTACAGTACTGTACTCGATCCGATAACCGGTCATTTCAAGGCAAAGTAGATTTGTAGAATTCTCGACAAAGTTACCTGAAGGGCCAAGCCGATCCGAATAATTGGCGATCCGGATAAGCAGCGTCCGTATAATTGGAGTTATACTGTAATTTGTAATGGTAAAGATCTCCCCGTAACATGCCGCTAGAAGTGGATGGGTGGTCAACGCCGCGCCTCGGCCGCTTTACGCCCCGGAAAGGGACCCGTTGCCCATTGTACAGGAAGATGGGCGGGCCCCAGGGCCCTTTTGGACGGGTATGAGGAACAGAAAACCTATTTCCCCCACGGACATAAAAGTAGGGGTACACAAATATACCTTCAGAACACTTAAAGGGCCCGGCTTTGATTTGTTTCATGATATATTTATTACGGTAATTTGCTTATTAGACAATATATCGCAAAATTGACTTTATCCACTACAACTATATTCTTTCAAGAAATTATGCATACAGAATTTCTGATTAAACGCGGAATTTAAGACGCTTCACACCACAGGTTAACACAAGTTGCAAATGTCAACCAACAACCAGTTGCGGTTGTGGGCCTGATACCAATTTCATCTCCTGTTTGTCAAGAAATGGAAAATGTCAATTTTGCAACTTATGGCTTCGTTTAGAGGTAAACAGCTTTCATCATCATGCCCGTGTTTCCTTGCATCCGTCTCCACTTAATACCGTTTAAACCGATCACTACATTTTAACGAATCTTTGCATGAACATAATGCAATTGGAGACTACTCCTACTCCTGTGTATTTCTCAACTATCTACCAAAAGCTTTCCAAATTAATCCTTTCATTTTGTTGTAAATGTAAGCCTAACCTCGGCTTGTTATTAAGTTATTATCCTAGAGCACCCCTTAGTTCATTAATATTAAGCATATCTACAAATTTTCCCGTTTATTTGGCCGCCGGTTTCCCACGCCCACTGAGTCATATTTATCAGCCTACTTTGTTTAGGTGTAAGCCGGGATAGGCCAGTCTGTAAAGCGACTCGCTACGGGCTGGACGGTCCGAGGATCAAATACCGGTGTGGGTGAGACCTGCCGCACCCATCAAGACCGGCCCTGGGGCTCACCCAGCCTCCTGTACAATAGGTACCGGGTCTCTTTCCCGGGAGTAAAGCGGCCGGGGCGTGGCTTTGACCACAATCTAGAGCCGATATTAAAGAAAGAGTAGAGCTGTTCCTCTACTCCCCTCTGGCCTTGAAGGCCTGTTACAGGGCGAATTTTAACTTTGTGTAGATACATATTAAATTACGTCTTTTGTGTTGCAGTTATTTCGTCACGGACAACGGACTCCAGCTGACACGTACCCCAACGACCCATATATTAACTTCAGTTTCGAACCTTTTGGTTGGGGTCAACTTACCAATGTAAGAGTGTATAATCTTATCTCATTCCATATTCTGTGATGCTGTATGGGAAGAAAGTTCTGTTAGCCTATCCCGGGACCTTTCTGAGCACGTAAAGTGAAATGATTTCTATTATGTATTATTATAAGGCTTGCAGGGGCGATCCCAGTGACCGCAGGCTTGCTGAAATTGTGGGTTCGAATCCCGTGAAGGGCATGTAAGTATGTCTCCTTTGAATGTTGCATGTTGACAGGTAGAGGTCTCTGCGTCCGGCTGACCAATTGTCCAGAGGAGTCCTACCGAGTGTAGTGTGTCACAATGATCGTGGAACCTCCTTAACCTTTTAAAGCCTAGCGGTAACTTTACGTACCACCAGGTTTAACACTAAAAAATTCTACGTGGTGCCCACAATGCGTTTATGTGTTTTGTACGGATCTCAGAACAAACAGCAACTTTTGCCTTATAAAACATTAAGAGACTAGTTTTTATAACCGAAGTGGAGAGTGTTTACAGCGCGGTACGCACTGAGTCCTTATATAAAACAGATAAGCTTCGTCTTTAAAGGGTTAATGAGAAGGGCTTGGCTCACTAGGGGCTGTTGCGCCATGGGGGAGAAAAAAACGTTTTCAGAGAAGACATAACGAAAAAATATAATATCTTAGGAGGATAAAATCAGTCTCTGGGAGACAGCCTGTGAGGGTTGAAGGTAGATGGAACTCGTGTAATCGTATGTACAAAGGCAGACTTTGTTAGCGCAGAAGAAGTCTGCGGTTCTACCCCAGATATTTAGTTGAGTTGGCAGGCAGAAGGCTATAGCCTATTTCCAAAATGTCGTTTCGTGGAATAGGTTGCCCCTCGCCTTCGAAATGCCCGGACCACTCGAAAGCGTCTTAAAAAGACATATATATATTTTCTGATATGAAACTCAAATTGTAGATTTTTTAAAATGAAACGTATCAAGTCTTCGTTCGTTAATCTACGCATTTCACACTTCCATTTTCAATATTTAAAGAATTTGTATTTCAGATTTTAGGTTTTCACGTGTCTGACAACACAGAATAATATTTTCTGGTGGACATATGTGACGTCATGTAATCTGGTAGAAATTGCTTGATGTTTCAGAGGAACGTTCTCCCTCCATTTTCAGGGTATGGGATGCGACGGAAGACTGAGGCAGAACGTCCCTCCTACACGTCATTACATGTCTACCAGTTTATACAGCGTCGCATCCCCGACGACATTATTCGTCTTTTTATATTACCGTTATTTCCATATGGCGTTGAACGCTGCAGACAAAATCCACTATGCATTTACAAGTATATACATATATATATATATGTATGTGTGTGTATATATATATATAGACAGAGAGAGAGAGAGAGGATAAAATGTCACTTGGGGCCGCCCCCCCCCCAATCTCCTCCTAGAATTCACACGCTTCAACAGAATTTCACTTTGCAGGAAGGGAAACTTGCCCAGTATCGCCAAGGTCAGTACCTCAGAAAGCGATATGACGGATTCCTTGGAGATGTGTACTCTCCTGATATTGTTGCGGCCCAAAGCACAGATTTAAATCGAACAAAGACGTCTGCACAGCTGGCACTTGCGGGACTTTGGCCTTCTGAAGTTCCACAGCACTGGAACCCTGACCTCCGACAACTCTTTCCTCTCCGTAGTGAACCTCTCGAAAGAGACTCAGTAAGTACGTCATGCTGTAAAAGCGATATCTCTTGGTATTTATGAACAGCAATCAACCAAAACAAAACACAGAATAAAGAATGGGATTGATTTCTCTGTAAAAATATATGCAAAAACTGGTGACAATAAGAAATCGATGTATACTGTAACAGACATGATAGACAAATAATTATTTTGACGTACAGATAAAAGGAAATGTGGCAGAGCTGCTGAGTCACGTGACTATAGCAAATACTGTTTAGCGTCGAAAATCAGGCACTGTAAAGAATCGAAATGCCAAATATACTGACAATAACTGAGATACTGCACTGTACTGCCTCGGCAGCTGAAACTATACGAATATTCTGCTCGTGTGCTGCTAGCAGTGTCGTACAGCTCAGAAACCCTCACGCATTGCACTTAACTCTATGGAGCAGGGCCCTTCCTGAGAAGATAACAGGTCCTCAGCTAGTCAAGAAATTTACCGCATTTTATGGAACCCCAAGGTTCATTGCCACATTCATAAGAGCCCGCCACCTGTCCCTGTCTTGAGCCATATCAATCCAGTCGTGGCCCCCATCCCATTTATTGGCGATTCATTTTAATATTATCCTCCCATATGCGCCTAGATCTTCCAAGTTCACTCTTTCCCTCAGGTCTCCCCACCAAAACCCTGTATCATTGTACTCAATATGCACAGAAATAAACACCCATTGAGAAGCAATGTGCTAAGTTTATGGCTGCGAAACTGACCAGGCCGACTCGCACCACAGCGATACTGGAACGCATAGCGGCAGAAAGCAGCACTGCCTACCATTCTCGATCCTAGCAGTGTTTACAGGTACACCTTCGTATGTTCGCCAACTGTCTGGTCTTTTCCACACTTACACAATATTCGAAAATATCTGTGGTAAATTAAAAATGGACTCACGACTGTTTCGTGCGACCCAACCCCCCTAGGGAATGTAAGCTTCTAACTACCTGCGATTTTCAACTGATAAAGTGTGCCGAGGAAAATATTTCTGCCTAAGAGAGACAAGATAACAGGACTAGAGATAACTGCACACTGAGAAGCTCAATGATTGTACTTGTCACCAAACATTATCCGGGTGATCAAATCAAGAGCGAGATACGGTTAGTTAGGGCATGCAGCACATATGGGGAAGACAAAGAGGTACTCACATACACTGTTTTGGTGGAAAAACCTAGAGAGACCACTTGGAAGACCTTGGTGTAGATGGAAGGATATTAACATGGATCTTAAATCTGTTGGGAAGGCATGGATTGGATTCATGTGGCTCAGGACAGGATCAAGTAGTGGGTTTTTGTGAACATAGTAATGAACGTTCATTATTCATAAAATGCAAGGAATTTCTTCCCTAGCTGAAGAGCTATTAGCTATTCATGGTGGAGTCTGCTACATGTAGTTAGTTTCAATAAGAGACAACAGGCTACATGACCACTGGCAGAATGTGATGATACTGAAGTCAATATTTGTATAATTCACAGAAATGAATGCAAAGATCTGATTATTGAATATATTGTTCCCACTAGCTGCTGCTTGTACGGGTACCATGCCCAGAATATCACTATGAAAGACGCAAAGTGAAAGCCAGCCAAGATGTACAAAATATTCTGACCGCCTACAATGCTACTGGGTTGTATGAAGTGTTAGCTGAAAAAACTGGCAGTAAATTTGAAGATCCAGATGACGTGCAGTCGCTTTACAGCACACTTAAAGCTGAGGTAACAACAAAAATGAATTACAGCTTAGCCATATCACTACACCAAACAGCAACAATAAACAATTTTGTTTCTTTCTACTCCAGTATCACGCACTCCTTTCACATACTTCTGATTTTGTATCTTCCAAAGAAAGACGACCTATATTAAGGATTCTCTATGCGAATTACAACAAACACACAGACTAATCTGCCTGTCAATATACCAAAAAATTTGAAGTCAAGAATTAATATTTTGAGATCCAATCTTCACATGCTACCTACGATTCATTTTCCAGCCTTCCCAATCCACAATATGCAGTCACCCTTCCGTCTATTTTAAGATAGATAACCTCTTCAGTTGCGCACGTTGTTACATAGCCTTCAAACAAACCATTCATGCCATACAGGTTACACAAATTTAGGGGGTCCTTCAGTGTCACTCATGTGTTCATGAGCCTGATCACTGTACAGTTCTAGACGAAGAGACTGAGATATCTTGCTGGTTGACATTACAGTGATTGCTCTCAGTTGACGTTCTATTTGACTGAAAAACTGCCACATTATTTCTATAGATTATAATTTTTCCTTGCCAAGTAGACCTTATGGTGGAAATTCTACATCTACTACATGAAAGAAATACTTGTTGCCCTCCCCCATAAAAATGATTATAAGAAACACATTTCTGATTGATGAGTTATGCGTCTCAATACTGATTGCTTCAGGAACAATTCAACCTATCTCTACCAGAATGGACAAGGGGAATTTATCCTGATAAACTTGTTCCACTCACGGTCTTCAGTTTCAAGCTGAATGCCTACGATACTAAGCTACAGAAGCTCAAAGCAGGTAAGTTACCTGCACGCAACACAAACAGAATGGTAACTAAAAATAAACAGTCAAAAGCTACCTTTTAGACCCGAGATTCTTGGCAGAAAATAGTAAAAACCTATTAAAGCTCATTTTTAGTGAGTTCCATGTCTGTGCACTATATTATACACAAACACTAATCACCAACAAATGCACAAAGAGAGTTTTATCATCAATTGTGACACACTCCTGCATGTTTCCACCCCGCTGGGTCATTTTCAGGTAGAACTTTTTGTTATCGTTACACTAAGGTTGCACTTTATACTTCAGTGAGAATGTGCTGTTGACTGTGTACTGTATACTGTGTGAACTCTCTGCGGTCCTGGCCTGCAAGCCCGGACTGCAGAGAGTTCACGCCTCCAAAAACAATGCAGTACACAGTCAACCACAGATTCTCACTCAACCATAAAGTGCAACCTTAGTGTTAATGATAACAAAAAAAGTTCTACCTGAAGATGACCCAGCAGGGTCGAAACATGTAGGAGTGTGTCACAATTGATGATAAAACTCTCTTTGTGCATTTGTTGGTGATTAGTGTTTTTGCTATTAAAGCTCCTTCATATTCCCATAAAAGTTTGTATACTACTGCCAGAATGAACGCACGCACAGTTTACTATCTCAGTTACTTCATATGAAAGGAGAATCCATGACCAGCAATGATCCACAATGAATCTGTCCCTTTCAATTGCCACACATATTTGCAGCTTCCATTCAACTATGCACTGCATTTTAATTAAATACCAGATAATACCAATATGCACTGTGTAACACTTCAGGACCATTACTGAAGAAGATTATAAATGACACAAAAGCAAAGGCTGAAGACACACTAACTCCAGTGGGTCGTAAAATGTTCATGTATGCCGGCCACGATTCCACAATCTCAAACCTTCTGTCTGCACTGCAAGTCTGGGATCCTCAAATTCCTGATTATGGAATAATGATCCTGATAGAACTGCACCATAACAAAATGGGTCAACATGGCATCAAGGTAAGAGAACTGAGCAGTACTACGCTCATTCTAATGCACCTGGTAAGATGAATTAACCCTTTAAAGACAAAGCGTATCTGCTTTATATAAGGACTTAGTGCATAACGCGCTGTAAACACTCTCCACTTCGGTTATAAAAATCCATCTTAATGCCTTTTAATAGAGGGCATTATGTTTATGGATTGGATGTTCCTTCAGAAGGTTAAAACTTGTTCTACTGTTTCAGGTGTTCCTGCGCAACACAACACACCATGACCCATACCCTCTCACGATACCCGGCTGCAACACTCTCTGCCCACTGGACCAGTTCATTAAACTTACTGATCCAGTCGTGCCAAAGGACTGGGAACACAGCTGTGAAGCAGATGATCTGGACTACACACCACCCCCTGCTGGCCCTCCATAACTGTCTCTCACAATAGATTTTAGAACATATTTGTATATACAGCAAAATTAATAACCCCAGATCATGTAAAGAGGGTTTTTAATATTCATATACTTTCTTGCAACTGTTACGCATGAATTTCAATATTTTTCTTATGTAGTTATATGTAAATATAAACAGCAATGCCTTTCAGAGTCCTACTTTATCCTTCACAGTATGGCCTTTCAAACCCCACACTTCAGGCTGCAGCCACACCACTGTTCAACTGAAATGCCCATTGCAGGGCATTTTCCCTTTCAGATAAAAAGGACATAAATTTAATGGGAGAGTATTTTCCCCTTTGCGTGTTAAAGAATTTATACTTTATGATAGATGGTGCTGGTAAGGTGAAGTTGTTCCTGATCACACCATAAAAGAATATAGGGGGAGTACAGGTATGGATCCACTTCTTAATCTTGGTGCTAGAGGGGAGTGAGCACCCAACATCACACCCCAGCCACCTTAATCCCGGGAAAGAACTCCAGTAAGCACTGACTAAGAGGCTAGGTGGGCCACACAGGTGGCCTGAACGATTAGCACAAGAGAAAAATCTCTTGCCCCTGCTGGGATTCAAACCCCCGATTGTCCAGCACATAAGCTTGTCGCCACACTGAGTATGCTATCCCAGCTTGGATGGTGTTGGTATCCATTACCGAATAGTTTCCTCCACTTTTCAGTCAAAATTTCCCTCCTTAAGGGAAAAAGGAGGCTTAAGAAAACATTGAGCTGTCTGTGCATCTGCCCCTTTTCACATTCTGAACCTTGCACTGATTTTAATGAAGTATGTGGCATGCACTTTATGCAATTACAAGATCACCCTGTCATCATACTTTACAATTCCCTACACACAAATACCATCACAGCAGACACACAAACTTGTATGGTGGAGTGACAATGAAGGGTCCTCAAATCAGGAGCGAAATGTTCACCATCATGCATAAAAACTACAAAAATGGGCCACCAAAAATAGGAAAACCTGAAATCAGTAACAGCAATACATGAAGAATTCACTGAACACTTTTTAATGCAACTGAAATAACACAAGGAAGGAGAAATTGTGTAACTTGCAGACTCAAAACATGAACTTCCGAAATGGAAGTCAGTAGTATCAACCTGCCCACCTTCTGATGCAAAACGCATGGTGCACAATTTCTGAATTTCTTACATACATTTCATCTCAATGTGACGCCTTTAGCTTTCCCAACAGATGTGCAAGTTGCATAAAACACACGAAGTGAACACATCACTGCCCAGTTACATCTGCAAGTTTACTAAATACACTTAGTGCCTACACTTAATTTTGCAAGCTATCTGATCTTGGTTTGTACCAGATCCAGCAAATCACTGATTTACATAAACATCAAACACAAAATTTTCTCATGTGTGTGAGTGAGAGAGAGAAAGAGAGAAGTGTTTTGATAATGCTGTCAACTGTCCAGATTACACAGTGTCAGTACTTCACGAAATATAAATATGGAGCAATGGTGGAGTGATACAAAGGAAAACCCACATACTCAGAGAAAAAGTCCCCCAGTGCCAATGCGTCCAGCACAAATCCCACATGAATCGGCCTTGGATTGAAACAGCTGGACCTCCGTGATCACCGCATGTCAACTAACCTCCAGCGCCACCAACAAGGCTACAAACTTTTTGTATTAAAAAAAAAAAAACTGGTATGGCATGGAATATGAATTGTAAGACATTTCTCCCTGGAAACTGTCCCCACAAATCAAGTACCTTAATGGCATACGTTGGCTACTAAATCCCCCTGAAACCCCCCCCGCTAATTACATGTCTTACCACTTGTTGTAGCATCTTACAATGCAGAAAATACAGTATGTACCTCGGTGAGCTTCAGAGTTTCGAGCCTATGCAATGTGACTAGCTTTGCAACACATCTGTATGTACCTACAATAAATGGGCATTAATTATAAACAATACTGCAAAGAACACATACTGAAAAGTATAAGCCAAATACTCCTCAAACCTCTGGTCATATGCTGTACAATCTGAAAAATAAAAATCTCCTGGCACTAGGACCCTGTCCAAGTTCCATCACATTACCATAAATCCAACATCAAAAACTCAACTGAAGCAATAAATTTTTTTTGTCCCCTTTTATTTTGAGAAGCAAGTTCTGTCGTGTATGTTCAATGACTGAATAAAAATCACAGAAATGAAAAAAAATTTGTATCAACTTATGGAGTGAGTTACTTCCCACATTTTCCTGGGGATATCACCACATAGAAACTTCAATAATTTATTTGTGGCATGACTTTTTCACGCATTACAACAGCAACAATGAGAAATGCATGACAACTGTTCCACTATACATACACTAACGCACAAAATAAATTTAAGTGAACTCAGGTTCTGTAATTGTTTCGAGTACTTCTGATGCAAAAATTACAATGAAAGGAAATAATGTTACAACTCATCCATCAGGATGATGCAATGACCAAGCAGACCCTCCATCACAGGCATACACTAGTCAGAATTGGTAATGTTCTTCCACACTATCTATAGACGGCAATGTACAAAGATATTTCCTGTTTACTGGCTTCAAAGCTGTTGCAGAACGCCTTAATTCGTTGATTCTGCAAGTCTCTCTGCCTTTTGAATCACCTCTTCAATAGGTCCAACCATGTAGAATGCAACTTCAGGCAAGTGATCATGGTCTCCATTCAGAATTTGCTGGAATCCCTACAAAATTAAGAGAACTGTACATTAATGAATACAATTAATGTATGATTCACGGTGCAGCACAATTTAATCATGTTCCTTGCAAATAACCCTTGTTGAATGACAACAGAATTTACCACCTGCCTGGTATCACTTTCAAGCATGCACACACTTCCTTGCTTAGCATCTACCACGGTTGTGTCCATGCACTTATCCACCCAACTCTCTAGGTGCAGTCACTACATGGAACACAATATACAGCTAAGACACAACTGTTAAAGATGTGACATCATAAAACATGTGCACAATAGTAATTATGCTATGTGACTATACATTTCTTTCTATGATACATCATAATAAACGCAATGCTAAATTGCAGAAATATAGCACTGTGAAACTCAGTGTTTCCTTACACAAACCCAATGGAACCCTTATTTAATGGCAACCTGGGGGAACTACCCTACCTAATATGCCCTAAAAATAGGCCACCAGTTCTACATACACACTTTTTCTGCTATGAACACCAAGTGGCGATATCCCGTAACAAAGCTAAGAATAAAACTTCCCTGCACACTACACAGGAATATACATTAACCCTTTAAAGACGAAGCGTATCTGTTTTATATAAGGACTCAGTGCATACCACGCTGTAAACACTCTCCACTTCGGTTATAAAAACCAATCTCTTAGTATTTTATAAGGCAAAAGTTGCTGTTTGTTCTGAGGTCCATACAAAACACATAAACGCAACGTGGGCACCACGTAGAATTTTTTAATGTTAAACCTGGTCGTAAGTAAAGTTACCGCTAGGCTTTAAAAGGTTAATGAAGTGATCAGAATCTCTACTGCCAACTGCAGGTGAAGCACTGCATCAATACACTAATCTGAACAAGGCAATTATTACTTATATTTTACACTAGTAATAACTGAAAAAAAGTCAGTAAAACTCAAACTGCAAGCACACCTTCACTAAATATGGCCAGTGATAACCTAGTATTAATAGCAAGACAATCAAATACAATGCGTGGAAACCAACTCATGGTAAACTGCAACAGCTGTAAGCATTGTGCTGCCTTCACACGAACAGTGAAAGCAGTCACATAAAAAATTCCCCAGTTTTCCCACGATGGTACATACCAAGCACTGCAATTTTTAAATTCCTGGGTGAACAGGCATGCCTCATACAGAAGGACATATGATGACCTTTCCTTGAGCTTTTGGTCACATAACTGCAATACACATTCACCTCACCTACCCTCAAATGGTCTCTGCATACGAATAAGGAAGACAGGTCTTGACCCTTCATCATGATGCTTACCTTAATGGTTTCCTGCAGTGGCACTAGTTTGCCTGCATGACCAGTAAAGACTTCAGCCACCTGGAAAGGCTGCGACAGGAACCTCTGGATCTTACGAGCGCGCGCTACTGTAAGCTTATCTTCTTCAGACAATTCATCCATACCCAGGATAGCAATGATATCCTGCAGCGACTTGTAGTCCTTTCACAGAAATGCATTTCAATACTAGTTACTTTGTACCTCACAACTGAAAATTACTGTTACACAAGTATGGTGAAGCACAAATTAATGAAAATCCAAGGTTCAAAATTTGACGTTATCAAAGTTGTGTTGCTGAAGATTCATGTCTTCTGTGATGTTACGCTGTGTGAGTGAAGTTAACAATGCTTTTAAAAGGCACAACAAATTCAAAGTGTCATTCTATCTTATGTGTTACCTACGTACAACAAACGTGCATTCTGAAAGAGATCGTCATACCTGTAGGATTTTCTGTACCCCTCGGGCAATATTGTAGTGCTCAGCACCAATGATGTTGGGGTCCATAATACGGGATGTTGAGTCAAGGGGATCCACAGCAGGGTAGATACCCAGCTCAGCAATGGCGCGTGACAACACAGTTGTGGCATCCAAGTGAGCGAAGGTGGTGGCAGGGGCCGGATCAGTCAAGTCATCAGCTGGCACGTAGATAGCCTACAAGTGATGACAAGAATTGACACTTCTATCAACAGCAACTGTCCCGAAGTGTCCGACTCAAACACGGGACAAAGAACTGAACCAGGAGACTTCAAATATTTATTAACCCTGTCAATGCCACTGCAATATATACGATGTAATTTGGCATGCAGTATGTTATCTCCCACCATTTTATTTTGTTTGCAGCTGCTATTATAGGAAAGGAAGCACAACAATATTATGTAAAGTCTTAATGAGAATGTAAATACATTCCAAGAGAGACGCTTAACCATTTGGGGCCAGAATTAAGTGCCCAGCATACTTTGTAAAAGAACCAGGACCTATAAGACCACCCACTACTGTGGGTTCCTTGCCAAGACCTTTTGTGGATATTTAGTTTCCCCAGCATCACACTGTGCATGAACTATAGTCAATTTTGATGCTGAACCATTAAGGTTAGATCCTTCTTCACCATAAAAAAATGACAGAGAATAATATCATAGACAAGACAGATGAAGCAGAAAGGATGAGTTTTTTGGGGCTCACTGAAAGACAAAAGTGAAAGCCCACACACAAAATATTAATTCCCATGTATCTAGACCCACACCAAACTTCAAAAATATAACATGGCCAAGAGGTAGATGATTAATTGCACAGTATTAAAGATTATATAAAATCTGGCTTCAACACATACAAACACAAGCAAAGTTAAGTTGTATTCAATTTATACACGCCAATTCTTATACATGGCTGCTCTGGAACCACATTTACTTTACTATACTGTCCTGTATTGTACCTGTACTGATGTGATTGATCCTTTCTTTGTGGTGGTGATTCGTTCCTGCATGGTACCCATGTCAGTGGCCAAAGTTGGCTGGTAACCCACGGCAGAGGGGATTCGGCCCAGCAGGGCAGATACCTGCAGACAAAATGCATTATTTCAAGAAAGGATAAAAAAACAAGTAAATTTAGAAAGTAGATCACATAATGGGGAAGAATTAACAGAGGAAAGATAAATTAAATGGTGACATACAGTGACACAAAATATTGCTAGTTTGGAGGGAGTCTGAGAGGGCACACAACATTTCACAGTCAAGTGGACTAACCTCTGAACCAGCTTGGGTGAATCTGAAAATGTTATCAATGAACAGCAGCACATCTTGTCCTTCCTGGTCTCGGAAATATTCAGCAACGGTAAGGCCAGTCAGAGCTACTCGGGCCCTAGCACCGGGCGGCTCATTCATCTGCCCGTACACAAGCGCTACCTGCAAAAAATTAAATGCATCCAAATGTTATGATGCGATACACTCCTCAAGAAATCTAAGTTTAGACACGTGACAGCAATCAAGTACAACTGTTCAGTGATGAAATACAGCTTGAGTCAATGTTCAGACACGCAAGTACAAATGAACAGAAGAACCAGCACAGTACACTCACAAACCCACAAAACACGGATGAACAGGGCAAAAATAAAACAATTAAGAAATTACTCTTAGTAAATTTCTTTCACACAAGTATATTAACCTTTAAAAAACTTTGCTGGTATTTAAATTTTAGAGCAGAGGGCATGAAAAACATGACTATTATTTGAACAAAGATAAAATTATGATATAAATGGCATTCTGTTAAAAATAAAACAGATTATACAACATTTTTTACATGTGCTCACATATACAAATGTTGATCACTTAAAGATTACACACCTCTGGTAGGTCCCAATTAGCATTTCTGTATGTATTTTGCTTCAACCATAAAATGGCCAGCATGATAGTCACATAACAATTACGCCAAGATATTTTTAATGTTGACGATGAAATTTATTCTGACACTCTTTAACAAACCCACACAGGACACTTAAAAACCTTATTTCACCATTTCAGATTAGAAACCAGTGTCTGAAATTAATGTACTTGATGATAATATTAAACTTTTAAACCACGGACATACTTTGATGTGGGACAGCCACACATCTAATCTGCAACAGCAACTTTGATTGCTAAAATAAATTACCACCAGCAGGTAAAAACCACCTGCCAACACACCATGCAGCACAACCTTGCAGAAATGGTGTGTCTGTTTTGTGGCATTTCTTCCGAATGGTCTGAATAAGTGTATACTCATATTCTGAGCACAGAAAATTAGTAGCACATCAGTGGACTTATCAACATGCAATGCAATGGTGGACATCAAATTGTCAGCCTGTACTCAGCGTATTACCAGAAACATGAAGTTCTCCTCCAGTTCACACGGTCACTTTCAGACCAGCTGCAAGAAGCAGTACATTTTAACTCTCCTTATCAAATTCCTAATAAAACAACATAGCTGATGCAGCACAAGGATGTAATTCTTTAATTAATTTTGACATGGAAATGTTCAATTGAATAATGCAGCTTCATATAATTTACAGCCTTGAAAGAAAAAATCTCAAATACCTTAGAGGTCTTGTCCTTGAGTGAAATTACGCCAGACTCAATCATTTCATGGTACAAATCGTTTCCCTCACGCGTTCGTTCACCAACTCCAGCAAATACTGAGTAACCACCATGAGCCTTTGCTACATTGTTAATCAGCTCCATGATCAATACCGTTTTACCAACACCAGCACCACCAAACAGCCCTGAAAATATTGTAATTAACAATGACTGCTGATGAACTGCAAATCTGAGCAAAAAGCACCTGTAGTCGGACATTATAATAACAATTACATTAACAATTGTGAATATACCCTGTGTGTAATATTTCTGAGATATAAATGTATTTACTCAGGTATCTCATATATTATGGCACAAGAAATTAAGAGAGTTGTACTACTCTATCAAGCAAATCAAACTATGACATGCGTTCCTTTTCTACACTTTATAGAGGGCAGCAAGATCCTCTGAACTGTTGGTACACTCTGACCACATACACAGTCACATCAGACATCAACATGTCAGTACTGCAAATTTCACAAGGAAGATACAGGCCTAAGTGCAGTTACACTGAAAGAGAAATAAGATGGTTTCGGACAGTGAAACCTTCATCGCAATCCAGAAGCAGGCGTAACAAGGACACGCGTCACCTGTCCGATCTCTGTATTAGTGCTACACAAGCGGTCATGACAAACGGTACTGTTACTGAGTCCAGGAAGAAATACAAGCATGAAAATAAAAGTACAACACTAATAATACGAGATGTGTGAAACAGGTGAAGTCCTTGTGGTTATCAAGTGCTGGTATGACTCCATGCACTGTCATTGGCACTAGACAGCAGTGAGCAGTCAGCTTTATGACAATTAAGAGCTTCCACAACCCACTAAATAACCGCCCAGGTGGGTTCCACAGCCACTCTGGGCACTTTGGAGAAGATATAAGCTATTTCACATTGGGAAAGTCACCCAACCCGAAGCCACCAACAACACGAATGTGCCATCCCGTTTCCTGAACTACAAAACAATGCGACAACACAGTAGGCTTCATGAGGTCTGCTCGCGACACCTTGTTTCACATTTATGCTATTGTCTCATATAATTCTCATGAATTCTGAAAATTAGGTGTCTGCATTTGACAATCAATTTTAAAATATTCTGAAGGGCAAAGGATTAATTTCACAGAAAAATATTTCATGTACCTACCAATTTTACCACCCTTTGCATAGGGAGCAAGAAGATCTACTACTTTAATTCCTGTAACCAAAATCTCCTGCTCAACACTCATGTCTACAAATTCTGGTGCGTCTGCATGGATGGCAGCAAACTTGTTGGTATTAACTGGACCCCTCTCATCAATAGGTTCACCTATTAAGAAGAAAAAACACACAGATAAGGCAAACTCTCCATGACATACTACACAAACACCTAAGCTCAGTAAGTTACACACCGTGATTTTCTTACCAATGACATTGATGATCCTCCCTAATGTTTCTGCTCCTACTGGTATCCTGATGGGAAATCCCGAATCCAAGACTTCCTGGCCTCGCACCAGACCCTCGGTACCATCCATGGCAATGGTGCGCACCGTATTCTCTCCTGGATATGCATGATGAAAATACATTAGTTTCAAACATGTTAGAAAAACTACACAATGGGCACGCATTACAGTGCATTTGCTCTACAAATCCTAGCAACGGCACTACAAACAACGTACCCAGTTATTATCACACGTGACTGTGGCAGTGATACCAGAACTCATGTGAAAACAATCTATGTGCAGCAAATATTTATATTTTTGGCACCCATAATTCAAATATGTCTGATTTTATTTTCTTAGCTTGTACATTACAGGAATGGCACATGTGCATGAAAGTGGGGTGCAGGTACTATGCACACATGAAGAACAGCACAACAAAACCCCACATGCACAAATGAAGGTACGTCTTCATGCAAAATAGTCATTAAAACTGCCCAATCCGAACAAAAACTAACATGGCCTCACACTTTTCTGCAGAACTCTCCAATACCAAATTCCACAAAGAACTGTTAAGCAGTTCTTCAATTATTCTGCATGTACCAACATGCAGCGTAATTTTGCCATGGGGTTCCAAAGGGACACACATCCCAAGTTACATTGTCAAGATATCGTGTGCTGCTCCTGTCCAGTGCTGCATAAATACCAAAAGCAATGAAATGTCTAGTCATTTAATTTTCATGATGCTGAAAAGTATGGTAATGAGAGTGTGGTACTGGAGAAAAGTACAATCAATGGGTTGATTCTGTAATTTCACACAAGTACTGACAGAACTCATTAAAGTACAGTCCTCATTCTCCAGCAATGTGAAGGGAATTCAGGAGAAGTCACATACAGTTAGAATGTTAAACAAGAAACTGTTAGGTCATGTTCTTTTTTTATGAAAGCTATAGAACGTATGCTTTGTGTCCCTGTGCACAGCAGCTGTCACAGAAACATCATCACTGCCATAACTTAACCTTTTCTTCCCCTGCAGTTCAACCTCAACCACAAAAAAGTGTCAGCCTCCAGCGCCTATGCAGGCCTCACACCATCTACAAACTTTTCACAACAAACTACAAACTTCGTCTTGAAATATTAATTTCCTCCAATACTGATCGGTCTGCAGCTGCCGGACGGCTTGTATTTTCTAACAGCTGAATAGATCGCCTCTTTCTTATGGATCACGGTGCCTCCCATCCTGTTATATGAAGATGGAAATGTCCAGTTCCGAAATATCATACTGTGTTCTTTGGAATACTAAACAACAAACATAATTTAACCCAGTACTGCAAGTCCAATATACCACCATCAGAACCCTACAGAACACCAATCGAGAAATGTCTTCTGGTTATAAATCCATAAGATTTCTGTCTTTTTGTAAGATTAGTTTCTCATTACATACCAGTTAACTATTTTTCTCCATGTAAGAAAAGCAACACAGATTGACAAGTAATTCTCGTATTTCAAGATTTATTTATATTTTCAACCATACTGATATGGCACTTAATAAATGACAGCAAACTCACTGACACTACATTTGGACAGAAATTATCACATATAATTATTCCCATCCTCAAACAGAAGCTAAACGGTGGTGTAACAGCACCCCCATTCAAACCCACCCAATGTGAGGTCGCATGCACAAAACCATGTCACCTAATTGCATCCCCTTTCTTACTTACCCAGGTGCTGCGCAACCTCGAGCACAAGGCGCGGTTTCCTGTTCTGAACTTCCAGAGCATTTAAAATTGGTGGAAGATTATCTTCGAACTGTACATCAACAACGGCACCAATCACAGCCACTACTTTACCAGACGCTCCCTTTGTTTTTGCCTGTGCTGCAGTTGCATAATTCACCTTACCTATAAAATTAATTTTACTACTGATAATTAACCCTTTTATGCTGGAATTAATTCCAGGCACAATCTGAAGAACATGGGGATTTAAATTACAGGATTTAATTTTTTCAATACCAACTCTTCCAACAACAAAAAAGAAAAAGCCACGGGGAAAAACCAAACAACGCAGAAGGCCATAACTGGCCAATCTGCAAACAAAACCCTGCATCCCACAACATAGCATACGCATCACATGGTCCTGAAAAAGTAATCATGTATGACTACATCTGTACTTTTCTGTGCAAAAATATCATAAAGAACAGGTGAAATGCTCATTTCCTTGAAGTTTCACATGCACCAACACCTCAAAAGATGTATTTGTGTTAACAGCAGCAACATTTATGACCCAACTTGTTCATATATGTATCATATTTATGGCCTGAAATTCACAATGGATGTAAGGGAAAAAAAATGAGTGAGGGTCCCACAGTGACTGTAATGTATGTGATGGCTGCCAAGGTATGCAAGGTATTCAAAAAGCTTAGGCACAGCGCACCAATTTCTTATCTCTCTCTCTGTTACCTCATTCCAACATCATCTCTGGCAATGAAATGAAACCTGCAAGTCCAACGTAGGCTGCAACATGAATGACACGCCATGATGGTATTCAGTTGCTGGAAATGTATGATGAGAACACTAAACAGTGTTGCTGTTACTACAATTAAATATCATTTGAATTCTAAACTCGGTGAAATCTGTTTTTGTACAAACACTAAACAGGGAACATACCTGAGATCTACCATCTTTAGGGATTTACGCAGCGTAGAATGCTTGTTCCATAAAAACGCAGTCTTGGGCTGCTTCACCCTTGAAGATGGGACTGGTTGGCTAACCCAAAATGTTGGTACACAACTACAATTCTATGCTGAATAAAATCCCAAAAGGGCGCAGATCTCATTTACATCGCGGCAGAAGCCTGAAATACTTCTTTCACATGCACGATTTCACTATTTACAAAATCTAATCCACCAGCTCAACATACAAAGTTGATATAAGGCTAAACACAATTGAATTCTATTTTATTTAATAGCACATGTTTCGGCCCAGCCTAGGCCACCCTCATGTCCAGAAACTGTTTTAAAAACATACTGACGTAAAATGTACAACCCTTTTCATTAAAATATACCATTCAGATAAGTACTACTACCATGACCACTACCATCGTCCTGTCTTCACGAATATTTGTAAAACGTGAAATCTCAAAGGATTAGGGAGTTGAGCTGCCATTCTGCACTACTCCGTTCTCCACGCATCACTGCATATTTCATCTAATAATATATCATCTATACTTTCCTTACTATATAAATACGAAAGTACTGTATGTATGTGGCCATATACCACGAAGTGCCGAAACTAAATGAAAACTTACGAAGTAAATATGCATGCCGGTTGGTCGTGTTTATATACTCACTGTTAACGGAAAGGGATAAAACAATTTTTGCGCCTTCATTCTGCAACTTTTGTGGGGTTAAACCTTGTTTAACCCCTCTCAAAACTCCAGCTGCTGCCCTCGATACTACACTCAACATGGCGACCCTGGGAGTAAAGGGAAGAGTCACGTGATCATCTCTTCCTCTTGCGCGAGGAGTTAAAATACTGTAACGTGGTGCGCACATACATACACGAACCAACAAGCCCCATTTACACGACAAAAGTCCATCCCCCACTCTCTGTTCCCGGCAGACTGTTTTTTGTGACCCTAATGCTACCACGTCCTCATGGACCACTGCGCAGGTAACAGCAGCACGTACAGAAGTGCGATCTCCCCAACAACATGATTACGCGGGAACGGTTCCGTTTTCAAAACAGTAATATTTCAGACTTGGGCAGAAGTAACAGGCAGGTTCTTCGGACAAGTCAGAGAGGAAATGGTAATTAAAAAGCATGAAACTTTATCAAGGTCACTCTGAGAGGTCTTAAGTTATTAATGTTCCTCAAAGAAATGGCCATTACTGACCAACATTTATTACGGACCATTATCCTCACAGGGCTGGTATTGTGATGAGACTAATCATGCTGCATATTTCATTAACAGCCACACAGTGTTACTGAATACCATATTTACACGTTTTTAACAACCATAAATTCCTCTTACCTTTTGTTAGCAAGTGGACTAGAATCGTCTTAAGAATTAAGAAATGAAATGATTTCTTTATCCAATCAGCGCAAGTACGGCATACAAAATACCTTATTGCAACCTGTGCGTTCTGTTAGAACATCCAAATTTCAAGCGACTCTAATAATACAATTTTTGTGCAAAACTGCCTCTCTCTGTCATGTTTAGACTGCTAGATGTCCCAACTACGCACCGACAACAGAGACATACGACGAACTCGCAATTTCTCTACTAACCTCTGTTTCCATAGCCCAGTTGAACTACGTCGCTTCGCTGCGGCTGTAGTGGTAGAGGGTAATTGATTGTGGCCCCTGACTTACATCGCCAGTTGCACACAGGAGCACTCTGAGTTTGTAGCCTAATATAGATGGCGGAGCAGTCAGCAAGTGACGTAGTTTTTCTCCACGCGTTTCCATGCGTCAAATTCGAGTTGCCGATCTGTAGGTCTGATCCGGATTGAAGAGGTGTGGGTGTGGGTCATGATACGCGAGGGGCAGAGCTAATTACAAACATGAGAAGGGACGGGAGATGGAGCTGTGTGTAGATATTGCAGCAGGTCTACGACTGCTTGGAAGCCCTACTGCAATTACAGAAGACTGTTTCACAAAACTATTAGACGCCGCAATATGTGCAATTGTAGATGGTCAGAAAGCGACAAGTAAGTGTTGATGCCGTACAGAATGGTCAGAAAACTTAACGATGTTCATTGTAATGCCTGATTGTCTTCACACTTTTCAGACGTCTCTCAGTTATGCAATTCCAAAGGCGATGCGATTAAAGAATGCTATGCAGCTGTCCTTTCTTTTCTGATAGAAGCTGCAAGGCATGATGCCGATCCGGACACATTGTCAGACACATTACTTCAAGATTATAACTTTAATGCACAAAGAAGTGAGAAACTGGTAGGAATATACAGACAGCATAAAACAAAGCTGCAAGCAGCACTAAGCCATATTGGAACCAATGCACCGCATATTATAGATGCAAGCTGGACACTAGATTATTGTGTTAAGGTAAGCCACAGTTATGAATACCACAAAATGGTCGTAGAGTTGCTGGTGTAAAGTAGAATTTCCTGGGACCGTCTCTTCAAGTTGCTTGTAGTCAGTGCCCAAGTGTTATGCCTTGTGTGTTTTATCTATAATAAACATAAGTCAAACAAAATCCTTACCACACTGGATCAGTTGGTATTCCTTGCAATATTACGTACTGTAGGCAAACCATAAGTTCATTGACAGAGTGTGCAGTCAACATATTATGCAACTGTTGAAGTGTTAAATAGGCTACTAGAAATAATGTCATGTTATGCTCAAATAAGCAAAGCTTTGGTAGAGTATCCAACTAAGCCAAGTGTGCATAAAATGGATAAGTATAAGTTAGCAGTGCTGGATGAAAAATTGTGTTTAGTAGAATTTAATGGTAGATACTTTTCTGCTGATGTAAAGTATGCATCAAACCAAGACTCACTGCAGGAGTTTCTGCCAGAAAGTCTTTAATATTGTGTGTTATGTGTATCAGTGGATCATGATCCCAATTGCAAGTCAGCCTTTGGCATTTTTAATAGCATAAACATTACTTCCAAAGTGTTTCTTCTTACAGACTACCAGTTTGGAGCAAGTTGGAAGCTTCATATACCTGATCCAGTTCCACACTGAGTCATGTGAAGAGGATTGTGTCAGCAGTGTGAAATTTTTGTGTACACAAGAAGAACTGCAAGATCTTGTATGGAAAATGCGTGATGCAGTTCGACATGTTGAAAAAATTGCAAATATGTGAGACCTGAGTCAGAGATGTGACAGAAACGTTTTTGCAATTTGAAGTATTCATGGCCCAAAATATTACAGAAAATTCATGCACATCAATTCACGTGTTCTTGAGCTTCTGAGGACTAGGAGCCATATATTTCTGTGCATAAATAAAAATATACTCAGATGGTACCTCGAACTTCAGGCAAGCAGATTAATATCTGGACTGTATGTGAGTTTTTGTGCCAAGTTTTGGAAGCAGCATCTGGTGGTTGTGAGAGAAAAATGCACCAGTAACATGAGTGATTGAATCTATTTGACCCAATTTGGTGGTGGCATCTACAAACACCACTATATTAACTCCTATATTAAAACACAGTATTTAGTTTTCTCAGAAACCTGTAATGCTAAAGATATGATCAGTAACTAAAGATCCCAAATCACAGAATTATCCAACGAACATGTACTGTGATGAAAAGAAACGGCTGTATAGTGTAGTAATAATTTGTTCCTGGTTTCAGCGAGCATTGACCTATCTGCGTACACTTTGAAAATACTGCTTGTAATAGTGGAAGAATAAAAACATCCTACACTTAAAGACAACATCTCAATTATTGGCGAGTAAAGTAGTTCCTTATGTTTCAGACAAACATCAAACCTTCCAAATACAGTCAAACACAGTCGAACCTGGCTATAATGACTTTGGTTTATAAGACACCTCACCTATAGTGTCATATTCTGTGGTATCAGTTCATTCCTTAACTGTTGACCATAACATTATACGCCTCAGTTGTAACAACTCTCATTTATAATGACATAAAATATTCTGGTCCTTTCATGACGTTATAACCGAGTTCAACCGTCTCAGGAACCATTTACCCAGTCACATGCAGTGTCCTGTTTCAGAAAACCAGAATCTTGAGTCTGTATATATTTATAGTTTCCAACATGTATTGGCCATTACTTGGCCATCATTTGGGAAAGCTATGGTGAAATTTTCAGGGATATATTAATAAAGGCTTTACAACAGTTACATAATTACAATAATTTTAAAATGAGAAGTGTTGAATAGCCTGTGTTTGATGCTTTAAACTTCAAGTCAGACTTACAAGTGTGAAAAACCTGTGGGTGTGTGGGCAGACATAGAAAGTTCATGTTAAAATTACCAAGCTGCTTACCAAACCCCATGTTTTGTTGCCCCATAGGCATAGGTATGAATAATGTATCATCAGCATTTTTTAATAATGTACATTGTAAATATACTTCTGCTTTTAAATGTATCTTTAGGTAATGAACTTGGAAGATTACTATTCAGCTAAACTGTTTGGTGTAACAGTTTTGGTAAGGAGCTTCATCATTTAGTATCCAGCTGTGTAATATGATGTTCCAATGAGCCAGCCTTTCATGTCTAACCATGTACTGTTTTCTCTGGAACTTTGCATTCCCTGAACCCTGGTTTGCAGTTTATTTCATTATGTTTCTCCCAAATTTATTCTTTCATTGCCATTGCACTGATGTTCGAAGAATCACCATGGCATAGACAAAATGTGGAAGAAGGTTAATTTTGGTTTCCAGTACAATAATTATGTGAGGCAGTTTAATGAGTGACCAGTTATTAACAAACTTTTTTAAGTGCCAGCTGTAAGAAACATACCTTTGAGATGCGTATGCATTGAAAGTCTCGCTTTTTGTTACAGTAGTAGTATCATTTGACAGAGAAAACACTTTGTTGTAGTTGTTTATTATGAGATGGAAGCTGTCATTCCCAGTGGCTGCACTCTTCAAGGTATGCATGGTCTCAGGCTACTGGAATTTAAAGTGAATAGGAGATGAAGGCCACAACAAGTTTATAGAATGCCCAGTTACACTGACACCTTGCATAGTATAGTGTTAAATTATGGGCATCTTCATACAGTTCTCAGTCACCATGCAACATGCTAGGAATTATGACACGGCTGCTAATGGAGAACTGTCATTTAAAAGGACATCTATTTAAATGGGGGCTGGTAGACAGTCCTGGTTGTGACAGATGCACATAGGCATTTTAAAAAGCCTGTCATGTTTTTTGTGACAGTGAAGCAGTGGTGGTATTAAGATTTATGCACCTGGGCCATCATTTCTTGAAACCAGGCCACTTTACTGACATCCCTGTCAGCAAGGTACTGCACTTCGTTCAAACTGCAGGCTGCTAAATGCTTAAGCAAAGGATTGCACAAAAGATCAGAAACTGCCAATGTGCAAGGGTCACTGATGTGCCTGCCCTAATGTACTCTACTCACCATGGAACATAAGTCAGCATACAAGAAAGGAAGACAGGAGAGTTGGAAGATCTTCATCATGGCTGCATAAACTGAAGGCAGATGGAGAAAGGTTTTTGGTCATATATGCCTGGACAAGATAAGGTCTCACTGTCATAACCAGAGGACAGAGACCAGCTTATTGTAATTTGCTGCCTGTATCCTGCAGTTTCTGTTTGAACAGTAATTCCATAATAATGTATGACCGGCATTTGGAAATGATTTGGACTCACCTCATTTGCAGCAATTTTATCTTTAGGCTGAATATCAAACAACTGTGAGCTCAGCATATTCCCCTCCTAAGATGATACATCGCTGCCATGTCTTTGGGATCTTCTGGATAGCTTCATGGAACCGTTATTTAGAAGTGCTGCAACACCACTCATGGAGAGTCTCCTGTGCAGTTCCCTTGCCACTGTTGAAGCTCCATACCCAGTTGAACACAGTGCTTTCTGTCCATAAATTGCAGATGACTGATGCTGCATATCTGATGGTTTAATGCCTTGTTTCCACAGGAACCACATGGTTCATCTCTGCCCATGATAATTGCCTTCCGTTTTGCGACTCTCGTCCACGTGCTTTGACCATTAGTCTTGGTAACGATGCAGTAGCTCTTCACAGGCCTGCACAACTAGGGCCATTGGGTGATGAGATGCTGTACTAAGACTGCGCTGTCTGATGATAATTTGCATGACTTTACAGCTTGTTATTTGCCTAAACAGCAGCCCCTGTCCGAATAATTTCCACACCCCCTTCGTAGTATGCAAGGACTACCTTTCATCAGACCCAGTGGTAATGTATGCCCAGACTTCATATGAAGTTGAGTGTCTGGTTTATACAGATAGATTAAAAGTCAGATGAGAAGGATTCTAGAATCATAGGGAGACACCACTTTAATGGGGCTTGGGTCTTTTTACAGGGACCTCATGCCTAAGTTCTTCCTCTAGCACAACATCCCCACCCTACCCCAGCACCACATAAAATGGAAAAGTTATTCCAACGTCCATCTTGATTTTATTACTGTGTAGTCATGGGTGGAACTGAAGTTTAGTGCTATCTTTGGGTATATACTGCACACCTCTTGGCTTTCAGAGAAGGCGATAGTGCACTATGTTCTTGTTTATTTATGTTACTGAAGTTATTAACCTGAATTAATGAATGATGACAGTAGTGTCTTCACAGAAAGCCCTCTGTGTTTTCTCATAAGGCAACAACTTCATTATCCTCGAGACCATGTATATATTATAGCTATTTTATAGTTTTGGGGATTGGGGTTCCGAGGTTTAACCAACAGAGCAAAAATAAAATCTTGTGGCACCCAAAACACTACCTACACAATGCTTTTGGCTGACAATTTGTGAAGATTTTCTGTTTCAGTTGTCCAGTATACACTTTGGACAACAAAAAGATCTCTTGCCCGTACCAGGAACTAAACCACAATTCCTCCGTCTTCCAGACCACAGCCTACTCACTATGACAGCTCCACAAATAATGCACAGTATAAAAGATGTTTGATGCAAATGTTATGAAACCCCGTAAAAAACATATTTATATGCTGCTGTAGCCAGAAATAACAGGTCCTTGCAGACTGCAACCACCCTTCTAGGACAGCTCATTATGGGAATACAAGGAGACTGCCATCACTTATACAGACTTTAACTTCTACACTACTTCAGGGTGCACTATGTTCCAGTATTACACACAGTAAACAGACACACACGTCTACCAAAATTATATGCGAACCAAATTAAGAAAGGCTATGTTGAGAAAATTGACATGATTTTCTAAATACACCAAAAAGTTGGTACTGGACAGCAGAACAAAAGTTTTAACGACATTTGAAAGTGGCACACAGTCATGTTGTCCACAATCTGCATATAATGAAAAATACTTGTCCCACAAAAAATTGTGCACAAAAATATAAGTCATGCCATTTTAACTATTGCACAAAAAGTTATGAGCAATCAAGTAAGATCACCCATCGCACAAGTAGATATATGTGATGGCAAAACCATGTTAGCCAGAATCTGAGGGGCATGCTGAAGGAAGCTTAAAACATATTTCAAAGAAGAGCATTTTTAAATGCTATACTTTTAATCCTTAATGTGTATATGGTACTGAATATTTACACTGGCAGAGAAAACAATGCGGTCCACAGACAGTGCATCACTGTTCTACATGACATGCAAATTGTAGATGAAAATTGTTCTACATCGGCTGGAAAAATATTGGATTAATATAACTTGTCTTCATAGGCAGAAAAGACAGTCGTGCATTTTACACATATATCACATTGCATTTCTTCTTTGATCTCCCTAAATGATTACAAATAATGTTTCAGAGATTTACTTACTATACAAAAAAATATTTCAATGAGATCACATATGTATGATACATACTAGCATAATTTTCCCACCTATGAGTATATTACTGGCTTTTCAGCTTCAAGAGTGACAGACTGGTTTTACTGGAAGATAGAAATTACCCATTAATTAGAAACTGATCATAATCCTGACTGCTTCTGATATGCTAACAGTAATTATAACTACATACAGGGTTATTTATTATATCAACGCCATACACACTGTGATTAATTTGCAACCTGTCTTTGAAGTCAACAAGCTTAGACAGTGTCAACTACTGCTACAGATCTCAGTCTTCTTGGATGTGATGCATTGCAGTTTGATTGGTAGACAAACAAGTATGTCTCAAAGAAACCTGCTGTCTCCACCCTCAGGGTAGAAGTTGGAGACAGCAAATTTGTCCAAAACGTTGGTACAACCTACCAGACTACATGGTATCTCATCACAGGGGACCATGATCAAGATTCACTGCCATTAGAATCTAATATCTTAACTGTACTACTCACAGATTGGACTAGTGGTGTTTTAAAATGAGACATTTCACCACAGAAGCTATTTAAATATACAGTAAGGCAAAAGTACCAAAAATGGGACTGAAAATTATGTGCAAAGAAAAAGTAAAAATCAAAGTAATGTTACTGGTAGTAGTGGTGTTAAAATCATGTGCATGAATGTATTGATAAATTACTTTAAAAGCAATTTAAATAAACTGTCTGTTGAATAAACCCAATTTGCTAACACAGTGCTCATATTTGTCTCACATTTGTAATATGCAATTCTGTTGGATGTGTCAGAATCATGCCATCTTGACTTTTACTTATGTACAAATAAACATTCTGGGAAGATGTACATCACTGTCCATTTATCAACCACAGCTTTGAACAGTAATTTGATAATATTGTTGCCAGATCCACAGTAGTCTAGCAAGTTTGTGTGGCTGGCAATAGCATATGGCATCTCTCTGAACCGCTGATGCTGTAATTCTCATGAAATATTAATCTGAATTAGCATAACATCTACAGAAATATCGATTTCAACTTTATTTCAAACAATACTTATGTAGTACACACCCCTGTATATTACATTCTCCAGTTTTTCTTATATAGAAGCTCTATAATTCTCAATGGACCGACTATAGCCGAGATCAAACAATTTGACTGTTGACTGCAGTCACATTCACTGAAACTGTGAAACAGGAACAGCAAATAAGAGTGAGTATGGAGGGCAAACAACGTCTTGTATGCTCCCTTCTACCTTTCAATCAGTTGCAATTACAAATTACAAAGAAATACTAAAATCAGCTACCCACTCTCTCTGTAATTTTCAGTTCACAATACTGGTTCATCAGCAAATGAAAGCTAATTCAGTCAACAGACCTTAATTATACAAGGTCTGAATAGTATTTACATTGCTGTGAAAGATAAACTCCACTGTGAAAAAGAACGATTATTTCAACAGCATTCATATTATCCGAGTGTTTCTTATTATATCACAAACAATTTTATCATCTGAAGTGCATACTTGCTTCATTACCTTTTTATTACGTAGCCAACATGTATAGTGTTTAGAATCATCCTCATGCATACAATATACAAAATGTGTTTTCAAAGTTGTGAAAGATCATGTATATGCACATAGGTTATTTATTAGAGTCTGGCCGGTGAAATTTTCAAAAGGAAGGCTAGCATCAACTCTCCTATACAGTGACAGTGGACTGGCAAACAAAAATACCCTGCCCTTGCCATGTGACATACCAAGTAGGCTCATTTGCAAAGTATATCAGGTACTTCGCTGGCCATTGGTTTTTAATGATAACTGCTCCAATGAAATATTAGTGACCATGCAGTCTACGGCCAGTCACATTTCATACTTAGCATTTTAAAATACTTGCCATTTGGAAATCTGTCATTCTGACATATCATGTTATTCAATCGTACCCTTTATTGGATTCAATCCTGAAACAATTCTATAAATGAGTACATAATTACTATTACCACAACTACTTATTGGTTTCTATTAGGTCGAATTACATGGCTACATGTTTCAACGAGAATCTTAGTCATCTTCAGGCCAGTACTTTATGCAAAAAATAAAAATTACACTTGAAATGTCATTTTATATTCAGATCGAAATTTCAATCATCTGTATAAAAGACACGTACGTGACACAGGGATTTAAAACTGTTACACTGTATAATGTAATAATAAAACCTTAAAATGTTGTCAAGGGTAAAACTATAGTCCATTAACTTGTACATTCTTTGCCCTCAACAACTTTGTGTGTTTTGCTCTCCTTGTCTCTTGCAATAATTTCTGTTTAGTTTATGCAGCATGCACCGACATATAGATGTGTTTAGTAAGAAAGATACCACGATATATATAGGCTTTCATGTTGTCATTTTTTCTTATATGTTGTGGTAGATATCCAAATGTATCATCTATTTCAGAGTATTACTATTTATTATACTGATGTTAAAGTATAGGAACTCCGACTGTTATTGTTTACATCAGAGTTTTGCCTTCTAGTGGTACATTTGGAGCAGGTACTATTGATCCTTGCATATCCACTATCAGGGACATAAATAAGTAGACAAAATTACACAAGGTTCTCTAACAAAAATTAACTGTAAGGCAGATGATTGTTACTTCCATGGAGCAGTTATCACTCGAAATAGATCACCATTGTTATATAGTGAAGATTATCTTCAGCAGCAATGTGGTAATTATATACACATCCTAATTCCAATTCACTTACTGAATCAGCTTTCATTTGCTGAATAGCCAGTAGTGTCAAATAAAAATGAACACTGATAACATAGTTCTTGCATCTTGCTGGCTAGTAACTTGAAAATGCAAGTGTCTGAAAGGCTGAATGGAGCATAAAAAATACTACAACTTCAATTTCATTACCCTCTTCCACCGTACCAAGTCTCATCCATTCTTCCCGTTTCATAATTTACGTGATGAGACTACAGCCACAAACTCAACTGTTCAACACCTGCTACAGTCCAGTTAGAATTAGAGATGTGGTCTAAGGCATATCCCATCTACTGCTGCTTGAGCACTGGGAACAGGGATGCAAATCCCACTTGGGATAAGGATATATTACTGCAGTTTTTTGTGCTTGGGTTTGTCCTGTGTATGGTAAGGCAAAGGTAAAGCAGTCCCATTACAGGCCTGGACAGGCCCAGAGGGTTCCAGGAAGTTGAGGCTCCCAGATTTCTAGACAATCGGCACATGAAGGTGGTAAGGTTGTCAGCCCTACGCACCGGCCGCGTTTACCCCCCAGGAAATATTCCTGGTACTCATTTCTGCTAGAGGCTGAGTCGACCTCAGGGCCATAGTGCGATCGACAGGATTGTCAATGAAAAAATCCACCACCACCATCAGGAATCGAACCCACGACCTGCCGGTTTGCAGCATAGTGCCTCAACCAACTGCACCACCGTGGCCCCCTGTCCTGTGTATGTCCAGACCTTATTATGGGCTCATCCCCCATTGAAGGATCCCCACCAAATGTCTAACAAACAACTTATAAAACCACAGACCAAACACTGTATTGACCTGTACGCATCAAGGGAGGGATGCAGTAACTTAATCATGCTTCCTATCCACATGCGAAAATCTTTTCAATACTGACATAAATACAGCCCATGAACATTATTCACAGGAGTTAATTTTTTCAAGCTGCAGTTCATACAAACAGGTCCATCTTCAACTGGAGATTATTAATGAATAGGGTTTAACCACTGCAACACATAAACGCATAAACACGCACAAAAGGCGTGCAGAAATTTCAAAGTAATTCCCATCAAACTTCCACATATGATCTGAATATACTTTGTATGCTATGTAACAATTATCAAGTTTATATAGTTAAAGTATACCTGAGGATAAACATATATGCCAAAAATATATTGTAACAGAAGTCCCCATGTATGGGAGTGATGGTTCCGTGTGAAATATATGAAAGCATTCTGACAATGGTCCAATTTTTAAGTAACTTCAATGAAATTCAGTATCATGAAGCTGACTTTGGGGAAACAGACATTCAAACAGAATTCATCCTAGTTTGAATTCAGAAGGAACGATTTCTCTTTATTTCATCTTCACTGGATGGATGTGGCTGGCAAAACTTGTACGTGAGCTGCTCAGTTCCTTAAAAATTGAACTTCAGAATTTATAACAAATAAAAATACTCCTGCAACTGTAACCATCCAGAACACCTTTACTGGACAAAATTCTTATGACTGAATATGAAAAGAATTCATTTTAAATGTTCTTACACATTTCACTATATCAATACAAAACTCTTAAAAGAATGCACAGCTCCTTGAAACATTCCCAGTGAACATACAAACTGTACATACAAACTGTATAATAATCCATATTTAATAAACATTTTCTGTGTATGTTTATGGTGCAATAAATGTCCTGCTTCATTACTGGAGACCAGAGAAGCAGATTTGATGACAACAAGCAGCACATAAAAATATGATTATCTCTCTTTGAAATTAAGGCAGATGCCAAAGCTCTGAAACTCTGCAATGCTATTTCTAACAGAAGAGCAGGTAGACTTTGAATGAGTCGCTATAACATTCATGTTCTGCCTGCACAAAATTATTGCAAAATAAGAGAGCATTGTCCAGTTACCTCAAAAGAATATTAATTAAAGAACATTTACATATTTACAGTGGTACCACATTAGAATTATCTTATTTTTAAGGTACTTACTCTCACATATCTTCATCTTTTCTATAATTCTTTGAAATCCCTTTTCCTTTTTGCAGTTTCACAAAAGGAATCAGTAAACAATTAAAAAAACATGACTTTTTAAAAATCTTAATTTACTCCACTTTATGTACTAACTGTAAAAATCTCTAGTGTAACTTATTTTACACTTTCATATCAAAATATAGATGTCAAGACTAGAAAACATTCAACACACCATTGGATTTACTTCTGTTTATCGTTTCTCTTGAAGCAATGAATTTAATTTTTAACAATGATTCCACTTCAATCTGTTACCTCTATTTGAACAATATATCATTCTTGAGCCAGTAAAACCTGTCAACAAACAACTGTAAAAACCCTTCCAGCTAAATAAACATCAAGCCTCTTGAAATAGGTGCTTGAAAACATGTTACAGGTATATAATGTTATTTACTATGCGGGAAGTACAATTATTGTTATTTTTGTCTTCTTTATCTAAGAGAATCACAGATTGAGATATCACCAAACTACATCAGTCAAGTGCAGTCCAAATTATTTATGGGAGGTTCTAATACTGTGACACCATAATATTAAAACAGACCAGTGAAGACAGCAATTTAGGAATCTGCAGTAATAAAAATGTGTGTATTCTATTCATACACAATAAATACATTCACTTTGAGCTGCAATGAACAACAGTAACATAAATAATTAGGCTGGGATGCCTTGAATAAATCAGTCCATTGTAAAAGTTTACCAGAAAAAATGTCTTATACAGTGCAATCTTCTTAGGGCTTTCAGCAAACCACTCAACAGCCCAGAGAGACAGTTATGACACTGTTCCCAGCTGGGCCAATCTCAAGTGCTGGAACAACCAAGTGTCCAAAAACAACCTTGCAAGTCTTAATTTGCTTACAATACTATGAACAGATCTTCTATGTGGAACTCTTTTAACATCCTGCAAATTATACTGCAGTGTTCTTATTTTTGTTACAGAGCACCCTTTCACACACAAAAAATATAAGCAAATTCACTGCTCCAATGTGCCACTGGCACATGGCATTTGAACATGTATGATGACATTATTGAATGCTTACTGTCCAAGTCAATAGGGTGCTGAGGAGGATATTTGGGCCTAAGAGGGACAAGATGGCAGGGGAGTGGAGAAGGCTACATAACAAGGAACTTAATGACCTGTACTCATCACCAATTATTATTTGGGTAATCAAACCGAGAAGAATGAGATGGGCTGGGCATGTAGCACATATGGGACAAAAGAGAGGTGCATACAGGATTTTGGCGGGGAGACCTGAGGGAAGGCAGCCACTTGGGAGACCCACGCGGCATAGATGGGAGGATAATATTAAAATGGATATTCAAGAAGTGGGATGGGGGGCATGGACTGGATTGAGATGGCTCAAGATAGGGACAGGTGGTGGGCTCTTGTGAATGTAGTAATGAACCTCTGGGTTCAAAAAAATGCGGGGAATTTCTTGACTAGCTGAGAAACTGTTATCTTCTCAAGAAGGCGTCTGCTCCATGGAGTTAGTCAGTCAGTCACTTAGTTAGTTACTGTCCAAGTCATATAGTAATACAGTGCAAGGGACCCCGTATTATGGCTGGCTGGCATGTTAACATGCTTGGTTCACGGTAACTCTTCACGGATTCAAGGACCAAACGAAACAGAAACTGTAATGTGTACAGGGTTTGGTTTGCAAGTTCTGCTAGCAGTCTGAAATTCCACAATCAGTCTGGACAGCACGAGCATGCCACTTCCGACTTAGCAGGTCAACAATTTTCAGATATCACTAAGATGACTTCACTGTACAAGTACAAGGAACTCCCACCCTCTCTCGCTAAAAGGGCAGTGGTACAGATCAACAGTTATGGGAAATTTGGTAAATCAGCTTGAGAATGCTGATGTACTGTACACATTAATATGTGTATTTCCCCCTTATAGCACTCACAATACAATGCAAAGACTATTTACAAATGATAAATTCCAGGCTAATACATTACTTTGTGTCACATTAAGTCACCTGAGGCTCTTAGTGCCAAAGCACTGGAATTTCTTTTGATTATATTCAAAGCACTTTGTATTATAAAATAATGATGTAACTTCAATACACTGTAATGCTTATGTCACACCTACATATTTGTTATGCCACTGTTTTCTCATAGTCTTATTAAGTCCCTAACAACAGTTTCTTCAGCTCCAAAATTAATGTAGTAGTTCAGAAGTTGTGATCTTATGACAAGTGATTTGGATCATAGAAATCAAAACCTTGAAACGCTCTTTGATATACCTTTGATAACACTTAAAGCAAATACTGAAGTGTATTTTTAAACACGTTATTTAATGATGCTGTCAAGTGACAAGATCATACAGTGCTATTGAATAGTGAACAAATATGGAGCCCTGGTAAAAGGCAACTGACAGGGAAAGACCCAGGTAGTCAAAAAAAAAAAAAACCTGTCCCAGTGCCACTTTGTCAACCACAAATCCCTCTTGGACTGGTCTTAGATCAAACCTGACCCTCTGTGGTGAATGGTTGGGGAACAATTTTGTGATTACATTTATGGAGATTGTGATGTAATGCCCTCAATATGCTGACCACGAACAATTCAATATAGCAGAATGTAATGTAATTTCCCATCCTCTGCTAAAAGGTTTTCAATGAAATACCAGTAAGGTCCTGGTGTATGGACTTCCCAGGCAGTCACTGCACAAGTGGTCAAATTAAATGCGATTTGACTCCAAGTGATAAATGAGCAATGCCCCATCTCTTTTTTACCACACATTAACCTTTAAACAATCAGCTTCTTTACTCAGTACCATCTAATGAATTACTGTAGGAACTCTGGAAAGTAAAACAAGACCACCAGTACATATGCACATCCTGGAAGCCACTACAAATCCCAAGTTACAGCTCAACTTATCTTGTGGCAGCAGTACTTGTATATACTGAATATCAGCAACTGCTGTGATGCAAGTCAGTGGCACAGTTAAAAAGTTAGTCCCAACTGAAACAAATCAGTTGGTTTCCCATACTACCAATGCCGAAAATTTAAACAAAACTGATAGCAAGACTTCATACTCCAACAAGCTAGAGCTCAGTGTAGTCCAACTGGCAGAAGGCCTGAGCACTGTAATTCACTGGTTTCACTTCTACCTTCCAGTTTTATTAATCCTCACGACTCCTTCAAGGTACTTTACTTACAGAATACGTTACATGTTGAGCCCACTGGGACATCATATCAGCTCTTGGAATGTTGAGTTCCCTACAGACTGACTAATGCTTTTCTACTTCATCTTTCCCTAGTAGACACGCATGATATGACATCATGGGGATGAGAGAGGACAGGAGGGTTTGAATTTGTGGGGAATTTGGGTTCATCTGATTGGAATCGTGCTACGAGGGTCATTCAGAAAGTAAAGACCGTTTGTGCATAGCACTCGTGCAGGTCAACACTCTGCACCGACTGAAGCTTGCTCGACCTCAGTCATCTGTTGGTTTTGTTCCAAGTAAGTTTTGCACAGCTGCATCATTTGAGTGTTTAAAATGAACTGGAAAATCGATAATCCTGCCATGGTTTTCTGGGACTGGAAAGGTGTCCTTCTGGTTGAGTTCATGCCGCAATGCACAGCCATCAACACAGAAGTGTATTGTGCAACTATGAGGCGGTTACGGTGCGCCATTCAAAAACGATGGCTGGGTCTACTGTTGAGCGCCGTGATGCTCCTGTAGGACAATGTGCAAGCACATGCTGCTGCCAGAATGCAAGCAATGCTTCAAGAGTTTGGCTGGGCAATTTCTGAGCATCCAGCACATGGTCCAGACTTGGCCCCAAGTGATTTTCACTTGTTCCCAGCACTGAAGGAATTTTTGGGTGGCAAACGCCTCGAATACAATGAAGAAGTGAAGAATGCCATCAGGGAGTGGTTAAATGGACTGGCGGCGGCAGTCTATAACGAAGGCATACAAAAACTCGTCACATGCTATGAGAAGCGCCTGAACATTGGCGGCAACTATCTACAAAAATAACTTAGTTTCTAATAATAATCCATTAAGTATTTTTTACTTTTATTTTAATTTTTTTTATAGCCAAACGGTCTTTACTTTCTGGACGGCCTTCATAGCACAGGCCCAGACATGAATTTCTCTGCCACCTCTTCGCAATATCTCTCTGGGAGATTAAATACTGCAGTAGCAGGTGATGTCTGGTATTGGTTTGCTTTTGTTGGGGTTTGTATTCCTCATTGTGAGTTTACTGTGTTATAGTTCCGATCTGTTTCGGAGAGAGATTTGTGGTTTACAGAGGGAGGCAGGAGGCTCTGTTGTCTGGAAATGTCTTGCAAAGCTTATGGCTACTATACGAGCTCTGTGATGTTGAAATGGGTTAAATACTTTAGCAGCCAAACATGATGGGCGGAAGTGCTACTCTGTGGAACCCTTCTATGTCAAATTACACTAGTTTGTTACCCCACGTATTTAAATGCTATATCCTAACAGTTTATATTTGTTAGAGTACACTTATTTGAACTTATGTTCTCTATTGTACCTGTTTCCAAGAGAAAGGGTACAGTCAGGATTCAGTTGCCCAAACACCAAGTGACCACTATGAAATGCTAACTCCCATCTGCTCAATGGGTTAGATTCATTGTAAAGCTTTTACACAATATTCACTGTTCAAACATAACTTACTGTGTACTGTTACTATCGTCATCTCTATCAATATCATTATATTAACCTTTATATAATCTGGGGTGGTATTTACATTTTAGCACATGGTTTTTATAACAAATGTATTATTTGAACAGAAAAAGATAAAACCGTGAAATAAATGGCATTTTGTGGAAAATAAAACAGAGATTGTGCAGCATGTCTTAAAAATGCAGTAAATTTCTCAGGGGTGTTTTGTTACATGCGTTCTTGGATGTGAATGCAAGTCATTTAAAGGTTACAACGTAAACTATGAGGCTGGAGCACAAGGCATTACAAATTTTCTTTAACGTAATTAATTTTGTCCTAGCATAAAAATGGGGAACACGTTACACGGAAAATGCTAACAGATTAAACTACTCATAAGTACACTCTCCCAAACAAAGTGGCACCTGACAGTGCAGTTTATACATTCATAGTTGTGGTTATCAAGCACTCTGACCTGAACTTGCATTTGTTGGAATACCTTTTATCCGCAGCACACAGTTGCTTCTTGCAAGACAATGGTAAACACATGTCTGTTCCTGTAAGCAAAGCACTCTCATAATGCAATTACTCCAGCAGTCTTTAACATGTGGTTTCTAATTGTCAGTGACACACCATCATGCAGCATTACTTTTAATGCAAGTTCTTACATCCTGGGTCTTCTTAACGAAGCTATGATTATATACTCTTAAACAGGATATCCTTTCAACTGTAATAAAAGTATCACCTCTAACAGTTCCAAAATATATTTTTACCACAAGAGCATTAAATCTTCATCTACATTACCTAAAATGTGAACGTTTCCAACATCTAAAAAAAGGGTGTCTAATGTTTATTTCGGTATCGCACATCCCAAAGAGCAACAGCAATTTGGACTGCCCTCAACTGTCACCTACTATGCAGCATTATTCTCTAACAGTGTGTAGACTCACAATACTGTGGCCGGCTGCACCAAACCATCTTATGACACGTCGACAATACATACAACAACCACCGTCATCACTAGTATCCCTGATCAGTTAAACCTGCCAATAAATCGGCAGCAAGAACTTGCTTCTCTCCTCTTAGCAAATAAATCACAACTGGTTCTGGTGCAACAGGCCACTCAGTTGTGTGGAAGGCAACATATATAATAACTGTGTTATATTTATATACTGAGTTAAAAACAGACCTTTACTTAAATACCATGATAATAATAATAATAATAATGATGATAATTAGAATCAATAAAACTAATTACTTGCAACACAGAAATATTTCATGTTTTTTCCAGCTGTTTTTTTGTTTCTACAGCCTCTCCACTATCATTTCCTTTATCACTACCCGTTTCTTTTGCATCCTGCTTCGGTTTTGTTTGATTTTGTGTTACATTAACTTTTTCCTCCCTCCCTGCACATGATGTCTGTTTACATTCACTTCCTTCTGTGAAGGCCTTCTGTTTACAGATTGAGTCATTTACACTAGCCATACCCTGTTCTGCTGCCATGCCGCTCCCACAACCACCACCACCACCACCACCACCACCACCAATACCACTGCAAATACTGGCCTTACTACTACTGCTGCTACTACCCTGTTCCCTGTTACCCTCACCTCCTCCACCATCAGTTTCAACTTCACTGGCAGTCCCATTATCGGACTTCTTCCCCAACACCTCTCCAGAACTTTGCTCCCCATTCACTGTTCTTGCAATAGGAATAGTATTTACATCTGCAGCTGCTTTCTGCTCATGTTTTCCCACTATTGCTTTCTGGTGGTTGGTCGCAGTCACTGTTGCTGCCTGCGATGATGGTACCTCGGCTGTTGTGGAGTTCTGGCTCGATGAAGACTGAGACGTATGCAACTTTAGCGGCTGACTTGCTGAAGGGGAATGCGATGTTGGAGGTGGTGTTCTGTGACGGGAAATATTTTGAGAGGAAAGATGCCCTGCTCCATTGTTAGTAGAAAGCTTGCCTGATCCTGGAGCATTAACGCTACTGTTAGAGCTGACAGAATTGGTAGTACTGGAACTGCCTTTATGCTGGGGGTTTGAAGCTGGTATCCTTTGTACAGCAGGCGGTGGCACAATGGACTGACACCCTGGCGTTGTTGTGGAGTTGTGTGTATGAGAACGATGATGAGGATTGAACAACATGTTGATGGAAGGAGGAAGGGGATGGTATGCTCCGAGGCCCATTCCACTTCCAGCACGAACTAATGGTGGCGGACCCACTCCCATACGACTGCCACCAACCCCAACACCCATAGCTGCAAAAGGAAAACCTGAATAAAGAAGATTTGGAAGGAAAGGAGAACCAATAGGATTATTGGGTGATGCACTACTTCTGTTTGAACTAGAATGTGCTGGTAGAGGAAGCTGTGGAGTGTGTGTTTTGAGGTTCTGTGGCATCATGGGAGGAGGAGGATTTGAAGACTGAGGAGATGGAGAAAGAGGAAGAGGTGGTGTTCCTGGTGAGGAACCTCCTCCAACAACAATTGGACTCAATGTTTTTGGGTCTATTTTCATCAGTGTTACACTACCATGTTTTGATGCTGGAGGAGTTACAGAATCTGGTTTACTTGGTGTCACAGATCCTACCTGATGAGTGGACTTCATTCCTGAGATGAGTGGTACCCCAGACTCTAGTTTACTAATGTTACCCTCTCTGGATTTGCCAGTGGAAGATGCGCTTGAAAGATCTGAACTGACGGACTGGGCAGAACACATGGAAGGCATGGACTTAGATGAGGAAGATGCAAGTGCTGTTAATGAGGTCCCAGGGTCTGTGATTTTATTGCAGTGCTGCTGACTTAAACCCAAAACACCAGATGAAACTGGCTTTGAATCAGTAGTAGTCTGTGTGACAGACAGCATGGCAATACTGCAATCCGGTTTGTTGTTTTGCTGCGGATTTGTACTTTGGTGGGGCATCTGTTTTGCCCCTGATGACGGTGAAAGAAGTGGGACAGAGATACCAGAATCCATTTTCGTACCTTGTTGATTCGCAACATATCCAGTCATGACAGGTTTTGAACATACTGTATGTGTGACAGAAGATGCTACTGTAGAATCAAGTTTATTACCCCCACCTGAACCAGCTATATGATACATGGGCTTTATGCTTCCAGCTGAACTGTGTGAAGGAAGAGTGTTATGCTGACTTGTGGAAGAAGCTACCTGGTACACTGGCTTTACAACTGGAGAGTGACCAGCAGTCTGAGTTACCAATTCCCGTTTGTTTACTGAGGCAACCTGATACATTGGCTTAACTCCAGAAGCAGGATTACCAAGGTATCGAGGCATATTACGCATTTTGAAGAATCTATTGGGTTTTGCTGGAACAGAATTATTTCCACAACCCATAGCTTTACTGCCTGAACCAACTGCACCAGAACTGTCAACATTTTTACCAGCTGGATCTCCTGACCGTCGTCCATCACATGATACACCTGTTGTGTTTGCCATGTACGTGTTATTTTTGGTAGAGGATAAGAAACTCAACCTGGTAATACTTTGATTCCAACTTTTGGGTGGTGTTTTAAGTGTCTTATAGCCAACAGGAGATGAACTACTGCCTGAATTGAAGGGTTTCCTGCCAATTGCAGAGTTTGTCGCCACAGACTGAGTAGGTGCGACAACTGCCAATTTTGGTGTATCTTTCTTAGCAGACAGATCAACACCATCAGTCACCCTACTCGGTTCTTTACCAGTTGAGCCAGATGAAGTGTGCCCAACTTTTAATGCTAATGGCTGTGACTGAGTAAGTTGTGAATGTTTAACATTAGAGGGTACTCCAGAAAATTTTGTTTCAGATAACGAACAACCATGCTTAATACTTTTAGTGCAGCTGTTTGTTGACTTTTTGTGGGACGCAGTCACTTCGGTTATTTGCTGTGATGATGCAACACTGGAAACAGTGCCTGATGACATAACTGGGGAGACTGTATGAGTGCTCAATGCAGCTGAGGTTACAGGGACAGGCAAGAGGAGATCACTTTGGTTTTCAGGAAAATTTTCATCCGTGGAATTCTTCATTACAGCACTTTCTACTGTTGATAACTTCACAACACTTTCTGTTGAAGATGTCTTCATACATTCATGCTTTTTAGAACCCTCAACTGTTGTTGTTGGCACAGGTGCTGCTGTAACTCCTGCAGCAGTTGATGATGGTTTTGCTGATTTGGTTGCTACAGCTGTCACTACTGTTGACAATATGGCTGGCGTTCTTGTTTCTTCAATTATGTTAGGCTTACAGCATTCAAATTCTTTAGATGACAGCATATGTTTGGATTCTTTTTGAATTCCTTCTGTGGGTTTGGTCTTCTGTTCACTACCGCACAGAATTAACGAAACTTTGGAGCCTTCATCAGATACGGGAATACAATTTGTCATCACTGTGTTATTGTTATTTTCAATCACAGGTGGCCCTGTAATGTCTGTCACACTCATAACGCCATTCTCACTGATCTGAATTTGAACTTCTTTCCATGATTCAGTGCCACTATTACTGTTGTCTTCGTTTGACACAATGTTCTTCACTTCTTCTGCATTCTGAACCTTCTCCTGCTCTGATTCAACTGATGTCCTGATAATATCAATATCCATTGGTTCTGTCTTTACTGTCCCTTCATCCTCTTCCTTAGTGGAGGCCACTGTGACCACATTCGCAGAACTGCCAACATCCAGTTTCATTCTTTTGTTGCTCAACTGACAACACTCAAAAATTCGGTAATTTAGGTGAAGTGGGCCTTTCTGAAAACATAAAAGAATATATTAGTTGCAAAATGTAACAGAATTTATTTACACATCTTACCAACAGAAAGAATTTTTGAAACTATTACCCACTGGAAACACACATACAAAGAGTTAAGAGGCTGTCCATACACTTGTGGCAAATATCAGTATTAAAGTCTGCTTGAAAGAGGGACGGAAGGCAGTGGAAACTTGGAATACCCACAGCCGTAAATGAAGGGATGGTAACACCTTTGTGTGTGCTCCATCACTCTCCCTGCTGAGAACACTGTCACACAGTATCATGGACCTGCAGAAGATCCTGTACAATAAAATTTCAGTGCGAAGTATTCTGTGACTTACCACAAAAACCAGTAATGTGTACACACATATAAAATGTAAGTATACTCACAGCGTTAGGGATCATAATGCGAATAAGTTCTTTTTTAGTTTCACTACTATTGCATCATACTGCAAGGCATGTAAGTTGCACCATAACTGACCTTCACTCTACAGCAGTATGTATCAGATAACCTCATTTACCAGTATCAAAATGTATTCCCAAACCTCATTCATGGGTTTTTGGTCATGCTCGTCTAAAAGTGGACAGGGGAGCCACCAACGTATGTACCAACAAATGGAGGAAATTATGTAATGTTAAACTTACCTACAGATGACTCACAATTAGGTGAACATGATACGCAGTTTTTCTATTAACAGAAAAACCACGGCACCAACGACAGATAACAACAAAAGGGTCTTTGTAGACTTTACATTCACAAAGTTTTAGTTCTGTTAATGAGGGCAAAAATTTGTAAGAAGGTAGGAAACACACACACATATTTCAACATTACTAGCATCTGAGATTTGATGGTATGTAGATTGATAGACAGGGAAAAACACTTTGCACGAACTCCCTGCCACCATCTTTAAGGTAGCAAAATAAGCCATTCAGACAGAAAATTATCCAAGATACAGGGAAAGGAAAAGGAATATGGCTACGAGCCAACAGCAAGAGTGATGCTATGCAGTACACATAACCACCACTCCCACTGGCTCATCACCCCAAACCATTCTTACCTATATACCGATACTGCAGTGTGGCTTCTCTGCTTGGACTGTTTGACCCTGAAGATAAGGCACTACAACCTTTGAAAACACCAGTAACTATTATATGAAACGGCATTAACATCACAAAAGACAAGATCTTCTGTCCACATCATGTAAGAAACCCTGCAAAGGTCATACACACTCTGGACTACATGTCAGACATCCTCATCAGCTTCACAGCTTCCTTGGTATTCATCAGGATACCTATCAGGGAAGTCTCAAACCTCCAACACAGACAACCTGATAAGGGTATAATTACACTCATGCTACACCTATACTTCTTCCTTGTTATGTTTCAGCTACCAATGCCATGACCAAACCAATGGAATGGCTATAGTTCACCTCATTCTCATGTAGTAAACTGTTTCACAGAGGACTCAGCCAGCATGCAGACACGCCCTTCTGCTGGTTGCATTACACAGATGACACTTTCATAATCTGGCCCCACAGACCACAAAAGCTGAAGCATTTCCTTGGCCATCACAACAAAATAAATGATCCGCCACAGATACGGTAAGACGCGACTACTTCGCCTACCTCAATACTGACATTTACATGAGCCCTGGTGGCTCACTGGGTCACAGCATCCACTGGAAACCCAACCACGCCAACCTGTACCTAAACTCCAACTTCTATCAACTTCCACCCAAAAAGCAGGCCACACTTTTCACCATGGTGCATGTGGCCAGATCACTGGTCTTCATGGCGAGTCTCAACAAACAGGCCAGCCCCACAATTGGCAGCTTCATCTTGCTCTCAATCCATACGAGACAGCCATCCCACCCAGACAGTAACCCTTTCACTGCTTTTCTACTCTGTATCATTAAAACCTTCAACCACATTAGCATGATACCATTCAGGCACAGATTGGCCTCCCATCTAGGAACATTTCCAGTTTCCTTTGATATAGGGATAATTATTTAGGGTCAAAGACACCAGAGGCTTACATCACCACCTGTAAGTGTGGTCAGGTTTACATCACACAGATCAGTCTATACAGTCCAGAGTGAAGGAGATCAGCATATCAGCCTCTACTATCCACGTAGGTCAACCACGGCAGGACAAGACTGTAATATGGGACAATATATCCACATCTGCAACACCAGCATCCTCTTTGCCAAACCCAGATGCAGCTTGCATCATCGGTGACATAACAGGTATTGATCTCCAACCCAGTAACACAAAAAGGGGGGATGGCTTCTGCCTAGGCACGTTGTACATGTCTACGACACCCTGCCCAAGGAATACAGCAACCCTGCTCCAAAGGGTAAGTCATGAGTGGATGTCTCTAATGTGGTCCTTATGGCCATCCGGAAATTACTCTTTTTCAAGACCCTGAAACAACAGCCCTTAAGAAAGGCTCACGTTCCTTCTCGTGCCCTTCCACCACTACGATCCACCACACAATTCCTTCTACTGTACTTACACAATTTCCCTTCAGCTTAACTTTCATTTTTTTACTGTATTTGCTTTCATTCCTAATTCACTTAATTCCAGCATTTTTAATTCCATTTTTCTTTTCACTTTCCCCAGATTCCATTTTCATTCTCATTATTTTTCCAATATTTTTATTTCATTGGTTAACCTTACTTCATGTTATTGTTACTGTACTTGATATATCTTTGCATCTACCTTCACCTCTCTTCCTTTATTCTTGTTTTCAGGACCTTATCAGGAGCTATCACAATGCTCTCACTGGATTGCTTCTATCCTCACTTCTTCTCCTCCCTTTCCTACATCATTGACTGTTCTCCCATCACATGGCTTACTCTTCTACCCTGAAGATCAGGGCAGCATGTTCCTCCAAAATGTTTGTACCTGTCTATCAAACTGCACATTTTCACATCCCTGGACAGTCACCACACAAAGGTATGACACATACATACATCACACACGGACACACACACACACATACATACATACATACATACATACATACATACATGTAATTAAGCTGGTGTGCACCCAACACAATTTTTTTGGTACAAAAGTATGACCCCTAGATCACCAGGTTCCCATACATACACATACTGATGTTCTTGTAACATTTACCCTTCTCCACCTGTAGATGTAAGCCACATCCATGAGTGTGAATTCTTCATTAAGTGGATCATCCAAATGCATTATATCCACACGATGTTCTGCTGAAAGGCCATATTTGGCCCGTATCAGTTTCTGTAGATGTGCTATTGTCACAGCTGCAGGACACCGAAGATAGCGCCTTGTAGGGAATTCCTGTACAAACAGATTAAACACTGAAAAACAGTACATTAATGAACATCATTTACTAAAACAGCATGACCCTCATTATCTGGCCTGACAAAGGGGAGAATACACATATTATGAAACACAGAAAATCCAAAGTACACTTTGTTTGGTGCATTCACAAAACATTACGATTTATGTTTCTTTTGCACAAGTGAAGTTTACTTTGAAGAAGTTTGCCATGGCTGCTTCTTTTTATGAACTGCTTAAAATCCTCCTAATGACAGTACAGGTTTTCCAGGCGGCTGTACAGGCACGGTATTCCAACCCTCTCTGACCACGTACTATATATGTTGTGAGTAATAAAACTAGCCTGAGATGGGCAGTGGCATTGTATCAGGCAAGACACATTCTAAAAAAAGGGAATAGATATGAAGTCACCCACAAACAAGGCGGTTAAATAATATTTAATGTGTGTAAGTTTTCAAAAGCAGTGGCAGGTTTGTGAACTGGAGAGAAGGGGTCCAAGGAAGGGTGGCACTGGTATGTGGTATACTGTTCAGTGCTGTACACCACACTGTGCAGGAGTCACTGTGGATGTAACACAATGAGCCACCATATTAGAGCCCCACCAAAAAGTAACTGTGATGGCAAAAAAAAAATATGTAGACAACAATGACAAATGCATTATTCAATTAAGAGTGTATGAATACCACCTGTAAAAAGAGCAATGCTGGTGCTAAAAGGATCAGTGAGGGTTTTAAATATGAAGTTAATTTCCCTGGTCTGACTTGGTCCTGCTACAAGCACATTTTTGGCAGAAACAAGCTACCAGTAAGTGAACAGACTTAGCTGAGAAATCTAATATACAGAACCCTACGACATGAGAGCTACAAAACAGCACATCGCATACAACAATGGGAAAAACCTCCCCCACCACCATTACTGTCTGTAAAGCACTGAAAAAAAAGTACCATACAGCCATGACTTCTGTAAATGCTCCACACTGCACCCCTCCCACTCCTCCCCTCCCAAAGCAAATAACACAGTGAAGAAACAGAACAAAAGCCTAGATCATATGTGCCATCATGTCCATAAAAGGAAGTCATAAACAGATAAATCACACATGGATGGCCAGGATTTTACTGTAGATCCTAATAACGAATGTTCTTCACTCATACACATGCAAAACTGAAAAGCGAGCACTTGCGACCAATGAGAGGGTACTGTTTCATATGACATAAAATGAGTCATGGTGACAATGTGAACTTTCATCTCAGTTCACTATTTACAACCACGTAAATTCTGTACTGACACTCCCTGACATATTACAAGATTGGGACTTCCCATAAATCCATTTACCTCTATATCTGTCGTAGGTGCTTTAACGTATTCAAGAGACAAACTGATGGCCTCATCTGGAGTATAAATGTGTGACTGGTCACTGTCTTCACCCTGATCCATACGGCTTGTTGGCTGGGCCTCCGGATGTTTGGCGTAGAATTCTCGCCGGCAACGCATCTCTTCTGTAAAGTAAAATAAAATCACAAATTCTATTAACAAGCAAATTCTGAATCAAATTTCCAGTCCCTTCTATAAAATGGCATGAAGCATCTCATGTTACATTTAAACATTTCACACAATCATTTCTTCTCAATAAATTAAATGTTGTTGTGTTTGATGGTATTTTTAATTTACTGACATTTAAAAACAGAATGAGATATCACACATCAAAATCATTTCATCGTATACTCACATCAGGATTAGCAACACCAAAATTCCATCAGCAAACACGGACAGATCCACATCCTTAAAGGCTACGGCTCAGGCAGTCACTGGCCTCTCACCATGAAGGGCTAGTTTTTATCTCAGGTCTGCCCATGTGGGATTTGTGGTGAACAAAGTTACACTGGGACAGGTAACTTTTGAACAATGGGTTATAAAGGAAAAAAGTCCCATAACGGTATACCTTAATAATAAAATGACCAGATGCAATAAAATGGGTTGTCTTGGTGTTAATAAACCTAAATGAAACAGCAATCCAGTCACAGATTACAACGCAAACTTGGATTAGAGTGATTTATACAGGGTGATTCAGGAGAAAAGATCAATGTTTTGGGAGCTGATAACATTAGTCATTGTGAGAAAAGAAGTTCATATGAACATGTTCCTAATTGTTAATGGTTACCGAGATAGAGCTGTTTGAATCCGGTGCGCACTGCTCTTCCCTCCCTCTTTTCTGATGTGCGTGCAGTGCCTGAACCATGTAGGGTACAGTGCACCATAAGCCAAGCATCATTTGAAAGTTGTGACTGTTGTGAGTTACAATGTTTGATGTCTGAAATCGTGTGGTCCTATTCAGTGGCCACCAAAATCTCCAGACCTAATCCCATCAGATTTTTGTTTATGGAGTTACACGAGACGAACCGCTCACATTTTGGCTGCTGCCAGCCTTATAAACAAATGTGAAGATCAACTCAAACAACACGCAAACTTCACACCTGAATTACAAAGTAACTGAGGCTGATGGTGGGATTTTCAAACATTTATTATGAATGTCACAAATTTGTCATTTCTGTGACACAAATCTGTCATTTAAGCATTAAATTACAATTAAAATAAAATTAACAGTAAGTAATTTATCTTTCTTTACTACCATTCAAAACTCGTTTGTATTTGTACATTCAGACATCTATCTCAATGTGACCATTCAAAATCAGACACATCATGTTCATATGAACATTCTTCCTCACAATGACCAATACTATCACCTCCCAAAATATTGACCATTCCTCCTGAATTGCCCTGTATTAGACCTAGCAGCCATAAATAACCCCTTCATCTTGAAAGTTACATTACATGCAAAGGCATTCCATTACGAAGCAGAGAAATGTATAAGAAATGCATGGCATTACACTATCGATACATATGTGTAATTTACAGCATTCCACACTACAGGGTTAATACAGAATAAACATTTTCATTACTAACTTTGAAATAAGCCAGGCACCAGCTTGTATACAATGTCCTGTAGTGTCTTGTCTGACCGTATATTCTGAAGCGGTCTTGTCTTATGAACTTGCACATCACAGATGGGGCAGTACTTGTTGGTCTCAAGGTAACGCACGATGCATGCTTTACAAACTGAAAAACAAACATGACTAATAAATTAGAGAAACACAATAATGCCAGTACTTGGGCACCGTCATATTTGTGAAATTTATGTACAACCTAACATAAGGTGTATTATACTGTATCATTAATTCTTTAGTTACCAATTCCAAACCAAGTGAATTTGTATCAGTTAATATTAATAAGCTACTTATAACCCCATATAAATAATTTCAAATTCAGCTACAACAGACAGATTCATCTCATTTTGAAGCTTCCAGTGGCTGTCCAAATTACTCCTATTTTTATGCCACCTGCACTACACATCATTATTCCCACTCATATGGGAGTATATTTTATTAAGACTATGCCTTGAGAACAGTCATAAGAAATGCATGTCGTATAACACTTGGGGAGTGACATGCTGATGATAAACTCTGAATGACAGCACATAAAGCAACAATCCTTGCAAGAAACGAGGATCATCAGTATAAATATAAGACTGTATAAGGAAGGGATGCTCAAATCCCGGGTCCCTGGTTGCCTGGATGACTAAATTTCATACTGTAGTGCCTACCATTTTCAGCACAATTATTGCATTTTTTTCTTACATACAGAAATGTGTCAGTTCACACGCACTGAGCAGAAAGCACCAGATAACGGTGACGTTCAGAGGTCACTCCAGAACTGTGGGTCTTCAGGGAAATGCTTCATGTCACCCTTCTGGCGCCTATAATTTTAATGTGGGTCCCAGATTTTTGTAAAATTTGTGGACCTCTGGTACAGGGTATACATCTGAAACATACCTCTCTGACTCATTATAACTGTAACCTAACTTGATATCTTTTACAGCATGACCAAGTATCCAAGTTTTGTTCATTTTTTCTTTAGTTTGTCTTTATGACAGGTCCGTAGCCTCTTCCACAGCAAGTTCTCCACATTATGTGATACAGTGCTGACTCTTTCAATTTCCATTATCTTCTCTTTTCCTTAAGGTCGTCCAGTAGCTCCTTATGCCCAATTTTGTACTTGAAAAAATTTATTCCACAAAGGAAAGTTTCACAACATACATTAAAATTCTCCCTCATAAAGGATGTAGTAATCCAAAGCAACATGAAGGTAATTAAGTAAACAGCATTCTGGGTACTGATTGGTAACTATATAGCACAGGTCACTACACCACACAGAAAATACAACACTTATGGCCAACCTCAACTGCTGCCAGCAGTCAATGGTACAAAGATTAATCACCATCTTCAAGAATATGATACCAGGTATTCTGCTAAATGCGTAGCAAATTCTAAGAAGGGTGATTGTGAAGGCATCAGATTCCTGCAAAACATTAGCACACTGCTACCAAAATACACTGCATCACATTCCAAACGACTATTGTGATGGAAACCTACAATCACATGTAAACAGCACAGGTGTCCTGGTGCTCCAGCACCAATAACGAAACACAAAGTGTCACACAGAACTTCAGAAATAAGCTTGTTCACAGAGGCTGGAGACAAGCAGAATTTCAGCATCATTCCAGACATATCAGCATGTGAATTTTCACTAACAGTAGAGTATTATTTCCAGAACTGTGATGTTATAAACAAACAAGTTAGATATAATATCCACCCACACAATACAATAAAAAGTGTTAGAGATAGCATGAGAACAACAAAGCATAAGTTACACACATGAATAAGTTAAATGTTTTACGCTGTATCCATGATTTGCATCATCATAATAAACCATACTTGCAACCAGGGCTGTGCAGTCAGTACACAAAACCTCCAACTCGAACTCTGACTCCTCAATTTTTAAAATATTCGACTCCCACCCCTTCACAAAAGCTCAATATATATTAATAATAGCAACCCTACTAAAATGATAAATGTTATCATAAAACATTTCATCCCCACCATGTGAGTCATCGGGCTGCTTTTAGACTTATAACCTATATTTAAATATAAACGTAATGTTTATTTTAACTAGTATCTATTTAAGATTTTATATAGAGCTCAGAGCTGGAGTCAGTACATTTTTATCAACTCCGACTCCAGCTCCACCCAAAATTCCTTCTGACTCCAACTCTGACTCCACAGCCCTGCTTGCAAAAATCCTTAAAATTCAATTTAAGCATTCTTTTAAACAACAACATGCAAATACTGATCACTAAGTTTCAAAAATATATTAAACCAACAACGGAAATCATTTCCTTAAAAAGAGGCTAACAACACTACAATGTCTAAAAAGTATGCTACCTGAAAACCAAAGTTCAATCTAATCCAAACATGTGGATGCCTTGAAATGGTCACCTTAACAGGTAAAGTATACAGACAGTGCGCATGCTGTGGTGTGAACAGGTATGTGTGCATGTCAATAAAAAATCTAACACTTACTACCTTTGATTTGTACAAATATGATCTGCATCTATAAACAAAATTTGCAATATGTGATCTCTTCACAACATTTTGAGCATCAGTGCAAAGATGTGAGATGTGTAAAATTTTGAAAAATATTACATTACACAGGTCTGGCATAATTATTCAAATATGTCATCACAAGAAAAGTGAAGAAAGATTTAATATTAAATTCAGTGCAACGGTAGTCAGTTGCACATGGGTTACATCATGATTCATGATGTTCACGAAACCAAAAATGCACCACCAAACATAAATATGGGCCAAAGTTCCAAATAAATAATGGATTCCCTCATATGATTCAATAAAAATATAATAAGAACTTGTCAAAAGTAAAGTACTTAAAGGCAGAAATATAAAAAAAAGAGGTAAGTGACATGACACATATTGCTTTAATTGAAGTTATATTTCTATAATTTAAGTAACTACAAACCACATGACTCTCTTCCACATTCCTGCTTCACATGGCAGTAAGCATGTGAAAACAGAAACGTGAACAAAACATATCTAATCTGAACTCCACCCGGCAGAGAAATGCAGTTCCTGACTGCAACTAATACATGGATCTATACAAAAGATTTACGTTAATATTCTTTAACCATTAACTCTTTGCATCCAATGTGTAATTTATAATTAATTTTAACTGCTACTAATTTTGTTAGCTTAAAAACAGGCCATTCTGCCTATCTATACGAAATATAACTTCTGAAAACTCTGTGGCAATGGAAATTGTCTGTAATCAAGAACCGTGATGTACTATCATATTACAATACTTTTAATTCGGACATAAATTCAATGGTGGAAGTAATAAAATGTTATCCCACTCAATGGCTACAACACTGTAACTCACGTTTTGTTACTTACAAACAGTAAATATACCATACAGACCAAGCACAAAAAGATTTGTACTGCAGACCTCTTTGTATAATTAAAACTCTGTGATGTTCAGCATCACCTTTACATAAATAATATTTCTGGACATTAAATACACAGGAAGTAATATGGGGTGTGTTCAGCATGTGGGATATTTAAAAGTCAAGCAACAAAGTTGTGACTATGGGAAATAAAATACTGACTTTTTCACTTACCAAAAATGAAAATAAATAAACAGTACACATGAAAAGTAGGTTAAATGGTAGTGTTATAAAAGGTTTCGCATGGCCCAGAAAACAGAAATTAGTATCACTCTGTTTTTAAACATGTAACATGTATTAAAGAGATATTTTATATGCTTTTATAATTTTAATGTGTCTTACATGAATGTAAGCATTCAATGATGGTTGTGGCATCAACATAATATCCACCACATAACACACAAATAAGATGTGGATTCAGGTCTGTGATCTTGAGTCTTCGTGGTCGATGCATCTTGCAGTTTGAAAACTCAACACTTGGCCATAAATGTTACCAAACGAAACAAAATTGCTTACAGGTGACAGTACATGATCAACATAATGCAGTTCTTCTGTACTCCAGAATTTACTTTCAGTAAGTGCAGAAACCAAGCAAACATATATACACACGACGTCAAAACATTAGCTTATTATCTGCAAACACCAACAACAGCTGTGGTGTTTACCTTCGCTGCTGTAAGACGGCAATAGTGCACACGCAGCACGTGAAATAGTAATCGTAAGATAGCATAGGTCAAATAAACACCACTGGCATAAATATACACAGAATAACACACGTCATGGTGTACAAGATATCACAAAATAAAGATTTACGTGAACAGAATCTGACGCGTTACAACACAAGCCAGCCATATTGGAATGCATAGCCTATTTAGTGCTTGCCGTGACCCCTATTACAGCACATTGGTGTATCTTGCTATTCTTTTGATGTCAGGCTTCAGGATTACCAAATCTTGATTTCATATTTTCTTTGTCAGTATCGCGTACCTTTAAATAAGCTACTTTACGTTCTAACTAGTGTTTATCCCATTTGGCGAACTATCCCCACAAGCCACGAGCCTGCTACAGAGGTCGACCCAAACACAACCTCGATATCTGTTTGGAGGGAGTCACGTGATCTCGTCAAACGTCAGTTGACATGCAAATTACGCACTACACATTTCCTGCATTTGTATTTTCAGTAATATATACGTCACTGACACACGCACAAAGCAACACAACATACAATAAACGACACATAATCACAACAGGCACTGCTTATTCTACAATATGTAGTTTACCAGCCTTCCGTTAGGTTACGCAGAGCGTTCTCCAATTGTTTCAACAGATGGCACAGTCGAAATGAATAGCCTTGCATCTAAAATCCTCTGACCCATGTCACGGATAACCACCGGCACCACTCTCCTAAGAGTTGAGAGTGCCGCGGTTTCTATTGTTGTTTGGTACCGAAATTGTTACGCTAGTTAGTGCAGTTTAAACATATAAATGCTGTCAACAGTACGCTATTTTGCAAGCACTGTTGCCCCTTGAATACTGTTGCAGACGGCTGTTTTCTTTTTCCAAGTTTAAAAATATTGTGCAGGCTCTTGGGCACTACATCTGTTACTAAAATTATGTGTGCTGTTACCTGTTCTATATGCCATTGCTGTTGAAAGTCATGTACTAAGTTGATCTGAGTTCAGCTTGCAGCAGAAACCTAAAACATTTTCTTCCCAAAGGTCTAATTGCTTAAATGTTTATATTTTTATCCTTCTTGACAAAATGTATGTAGGACACATAACTACAATCTTTACATAGACAACTGTCTGTAATAAGTTACCATATTTGTCAATAACATATCATATTACAAAGATTCAATAGGTTTATATTTCATAAATTTACAAAGCTTCCATTTCTTAAAATAAGACATCATAACATATACTACTAAGCAGGCGAAGACTTTTTCAGAGTTGTAGAGCCAATGATGAAGATGATGATGATCATATACTATCACGTTTTCCATGATAAAAAAAACTCATAAGACATATTCCTCTACAAAATAGGTCTGTTGCAATAAAAACTCTTTTAATTTCTTTCTAAAATGTTGTGTAATATCCAAGGATAGTGCAGAGCTCAAGTTGTATAGTCTTTCCATACTTTAAGTGACTTGGTAAATGATTATATACTTTTATTCCTAAGATATTTACAGTTCATTTAAAAATATCAGTTCTACAGAACTTGGAGTGAAGATCTTTTCTTTGCCATGTATTGTACTCATGCCTCTCTGAGTTTTGTTCTGACACACTTATGTTTAATTTTTTGCAGTACACAGTTCCCATTATGTATGTACATGGCAGTGGGAGTATATTTTATGTTTTAAACAACTCCCTACAGCAAGCAACTCTGCCTACATTAATAATTAATCTTATCACATTCTTTCACAGTTTAAAAATTGAGTCACATTCCCATCACCCCCCCCCCCCCTTAAATGTATACCATGCCCCAAATGGGAATGGAAGTTTGCAAAATACATACTTCTCAAAACATTTCACTTGTTGTACCTTCAAGGGATTGCATTCTGTAATAACTTTTACCCAGTTTATAGCTGAAATTTCTTATATAAATGATCCATTTTGTATTTTTAGTCAGATGTAAACCCACAAATTTTGCTAGATAAGGGTTTGTTTTACCAGTACAACCAGTCCTTAATACGGATGTCATACCCTTAAGCCAAGATGACCAAACCTGTCACCATAAGCAAATTGTCTGCTACAATCCATAACAGACTCCAGATTTCAGCTAAACTTATCTACATAAAAATGATTTAACCTAAAAGGATGATCATGACTACTTCTTCGTGCAATTTTTCACCAGCTATCTGAGTGGTGGATTGGTTGCAAGTAACTTACTCGCCCACCATGATAATGGAGGTTACGAGCTCCTCTGTAACCCCACTGCACCAATACCAGACCACAATAAATCACATCTCATTGCTTTTAAAATCACAATTATGATAACAAAATCTGTGGTGAATAACAGCATTTCACATGTATTGCTGTTCGCATTAGGCACAACAATCCCTTTTCACATTGCAGCTCAAGTGCTGTGAATATACTCTTATCATTTTTCAATTATGACTGGTGATTGCCATACTGTATTCTAAAAATTGATGGGACAAAATGGAGAAGTTTCAAATTTAATCATTCTGATATGTGGTATACATGTAAGATATAAATGTGACCGTCACACGCCCACTGCTTAAGTCATTAACTGTTAGAGACAAGGAGGAATCAGGTTATTTACTAATTTTTCAGTACACATTACAAGTTTCATTCCTTGTAAAATATTTCAGCTAGCATTAGAACACTATCTCTTGACTCACTTCTTGTACCCTTTGAAGGATTTACTTCACATGAAAATTCTTAGGCCTTCTAGACTTTTATAAGGATATCTTTAGACACAATTATATTGCTCTCCATTCCATAACATCCTCATAGAATAAGACTGTCATAAATGATTGTAACAACCAACTGTTCATTTGTATTTATATTTTTACATTTTGCATATGACGTGTTATACCCCCTTTTTTTTCATCTTAGAAAGAAAGTAAGGAATATAAGTTTTAATTCTAATTCCAAAACACACACATCGGCATGTCGCAACAATTAATAGATATGAATAATATCTACTGGAATAGGGTACTGAGGAAGATGTTCAGCCTTAAGACACAGGAGGCAAAAGGAGACTCAAATTAATTGCATAATTAGGAGCTTCATGATTTCTGCTTCTCTCCAAACATTATTCAAAAAGAGCGCAGAATACATTAGTCAAGTTGATGAAATCAAAGAGAATGAGATGGATGAGGTGTTTAGCGCATATGGGGAAGAAAAATGCATAGAGTGTTTCAGTGAGGAATCCGGAAGAAAACACCACCTGAAAGACCTATGCGTAGATGGAAGATGATATTAAAATAGATCTTAAGTACGTAGGATGGGGGGCGTGGGCTGAATTGATCTGTCGCAGGTATCTTATGGACCCTTGTGAACGTGGTAATTAATCTTCGGGTTTCGTACAATGTGGAGGATTTTTTGACTAGCTGGGCCTCTCAAGGAGGATTTGGTTCCAAGTAGCTACCCAGTAACAAATCACAAGTGCACGTAGCGTGCCTACTCGTTCTTTGCTCTAGTAGATGGGTGTCCAACCTTTCATGACAACGGGCCACACCGGTTAGTGTGGGCTGGTTGCGGGCTGCACGTGGAAAAATAACACTAAGTGGTACACCTAACCGCCTTCATTATTGAGTAATTTTTATAATATATGCATGATTTACAAATGTGGTCGCGGGCTGCAAAATACAAACGGGCGGGCCACATGCGACCCGCGGGCCGCAGGTCTGACCATGAGCACGTATACAGTGCAGCTGTGGTACTGAGCCGCCGGTACCGGATAAGAATGGCGGACTGGGACGTTACGCTGATAGGAGCTTGCATGTCAACAGTAGTTGTAACTTGATTAAATGTTTATAGTGTTACGTTGTCTAATCTGTGAAAATGCTGTGTGAATTTGCTATGCATACTAAGTGTACGCTGTCAAAATATGAATATTAAAAAAATATTTTTCCGATCCAATCATGAAGATGCTTCCTTTCATTAGCACGCTTCTTAGGCAGAACAAATATTTTATTGTAGGTTTATGTTTGGGCATATCGGCAGGTTTGATTTTTGCACCTCTTCTGGAAGGTGACTGCCTATTTAATGAGAACGGACAAGGTTATACAAGCGACCATCTGTCTCGTAGTCGTTCTCTGAATAGCGATTCAAACGCACAAGGAGACGAATATGAACCCCGGATTAACCTCGATGGTAAACCCAGACAGGCTCACAAAACGCCAAACCTTTTGAATCGGCCTCGATATTACTCAACAGAATTAGGCATACGTGAGAAACTATTTATTGGCGTTTTATCTTCACAGTATGATGTATCTACTCGTGGTGTTGCATTGAACAAGACTATTGCACACCTGGTAGACAAAGTTATGTTCTTCATTGATGCACCTGGACATCGAAAGCTGAACATTTCAATGCCTGGTGGTATAGTGGGTTTCACTGACACAAGAAAAATACTGAATGCTTTCCATATGCTGAAGTACATAACAGACAATTACTTGGATGAATTTGACTTTTATTTTTTAGTCAAGGATACAACATACATCAAAGCACGCCAACTGTATGAGCTTGTGCAAGGGATTAGTGTGAGTGAGGATGTCCATGCTGGAAGTGGGAAAAGAGACGAACGTTCTACATTCTGTTCATTGGGTATGGACACTCAGCACAAAATCTTGCCTGTTATACTTGATCATGCACTAATAATTGATTCTGACATACACATGTATTTTGCATATGCTTGTATGCCATTCGAAGTCATATGTGGGCCTGTTCTAAGTTTTTTTTTTTGGTGCAGAGTCAATGAGGTACTACCAGATTCTGTTTAAAACTTTGAGTCCTCTGCTGTCATTCATAAGGGGTAGTTCTGGTAAATGTGTTGAATGAACAGTGTACTTAGAACAGTAAACCTACGTATCCTGTCACTGGAATGTACCATTACCTTGCCTTTGATTGAGATAGACAGGGTATACGAGTTGCGAAGAACTTTAATTGCACTTACGGAGAGCAGGGAGCCAGGATTAATTTTTACTCAAACACATTGTATGTAATTTTTCACTTACCACTTCAGAAGACTATTATTTCTTTAACCAAATAAGTATAAGTGAACATCCAACTGTAATCATAATACATGCCTCCATTCCTGGCTTGCTTCATTGTTTCCTATAAAACTGTTGTTATATCAAATGATGGTGACAGTTGCCATGACTGGAATAGAGCAAGCCATTAACTTAGCTATGTGTGTGCTTTACATAAACCAAGGTTAGTTACAATTTGCATTTGTTCATAAGCCAAGCTATATTAAGTACTTCACAGAATGCATTACTGTCACCCTGACAGAACCAAGAATAGCGTTTTGGTTTAAACTGGCAACCATGAGTGTTGCAATCATAACATTATGCACCATTAGTATGTTATCCATGTTCATGGCACCCATGTTACAACAGTGGTTTTCATTGGACAAAACATGAATAGCAAGCCACAAATCCAGGTATGTATTATCACTGTATTGGCATGTTCACTCAATATTAGTTTCTTTGTACATACACGTCTTTCAAGATGCGTGTCAGTAAAGGCAAGTACTGTGATACTAGTGCAGAAATAAATTTTATTACATTTGTTAATATTACATTAGCTCCAAGATCAAATTTTGAATAATATGTATGAATTACAGATGCTGGCTTGCTGCTCAGCAACTCGGTGATACATAAAATAATGTCATCACTTGACTGGTGTGTCAAGAATGCATTTTATGATTCTGATGATGACAATGTGGGACAGTGTATACTTCATGCTACAGGCCTCTCATGTCAAGAATCAGTTCAAGTATGTAGTTTGTAATTTCACATTACAGACAACTGCACTGTTGTGTATTTGTAATTCATAGTCAATACCAAATGTATTTCTTACTATTAATTTATGGCTTCAGGGATATACACTATCAAGTTATACTCTACACAGAAGCTTAAATATAGAGGATATTCAGAGACTAACAAAGGACCCCAGACTTGATCATGCATTGACAATTTATCCTGTTCAAGAGCCACACATTTTGTTTCAACTACATGCCTATTTCTGTATGGTAAGTAATCTGAATATTTCAGTGATGGATAAGAATGTTTTATAATAAAGACACTACTCATATATTAATTCTTTATTTTTTTAATATTATGGTGTCTTTTAATTATTTTGTTTATTTTTTAGTCCCACAGAAGTGTAGGTTACAGGAGATCACAAGACTGCATTACAGCTGGGGCTGAGCTGTAGATGTTTTAGGGACACAAACCAACAGCCGCAATAAATGAACTGAGCTGAACACTGAAAGAAATAAAGTACCGCAATTACTGGTATAATATTCTCATCCTTAAGTACCGACTCCTATTACTCGTACCACCACCACCACCACCACCAAGAAGGAGGAGGAGGAGGAGGAGGAGGAGGAGGAGGAGGAGGAGAAGAAGAAGAAGAAGAAGAAGAAGAACTACTACTGCTGCTGCTGCTAATTGCTGCAGATTCTTCCTTGCAAAGTGATACTTGGCTATTCTTGAGATTCTGTGTGTGTGGAATCCATGTTTCTTTTTCATGTTCACAAAATTCTGCCATGGGACTTCATTCTGAGTGATTTGATTCACGTCTTACATGCCTTCATAATACAGTCGGGTATGGTTATAGTGACATTGATTAATATGACACCTCATCTATGATGTCATATATCCTGAGGTACCAATTAATTCCACATTGTTAACCATTAACATCATACTCCTTGGTTAGAGCAACACTCATTTATAATGACACACAATATTCTGTCCCTTTTGTGATGTTATAACTGAGTTTGACTGCATTTCCCTAACATTCACTTTAATATAACCTTCCCAGATAATGCCTAGGCTATGTTTTACGTGTCCTATGCATCCATGGCATGGCATGCTCTCTGGGTTGTAAATGGATGAGATGCTGTCCAAACATGGAAAGATATATTCAATACGCAGTCAATATGAGCTGACAAGAAATGGTTCTCCATCTTGAAGATTAGGGAGGGGCTAATGACCTCCCATTAAAAAAGTCACAGCCATAACATGTTACACTGGCCTTGGGTTTGGACAGAGTCTCTGAAACAAATGGACATTAGACAGGCAACATAAAACATCTGTAGGTCAGGTTAATTGAAAAGAGTGGAAAGTCTGTTATGACAGTTCAAAACAAAAGTAGGGGAGAAAAATATTTCCAAACCAACACTTAAGACGAGGCATTTACATGAAATTAGTCATGTTCATGGATTGAGAAAGTAAACTCTGCCATGACGAAATGACAGTTGTGAAACGTAAAACATTCCCATGTTGCAACACTTATAAATACATTTGGACTACCAATGGGAAGACACACAGTCACACATCTTGCATCAAGATAATAGATGGCACTGAAGTATAATTCATATCTGGTTCTTTCAAGAGGAGCTGACTGTGATAAACATGACCACCTGCAGTTGCCAAGTCAAGGACAATGAGAAAACAAGCAGGGAATATAACACTTGTATTGTGAATGATTTAATCATGAGGAAACTAAATAACATGGAAGATAAGGAAAAGTATCAAGTTACTGTGGATAATAAATGCATCATTAAGTTGCAGTACAGACATGAATTCTGTTACTACCAGCTGTTACTAGTAAAAACTATAAATCCCTAAGCATGGTAGACAAAAGTAATTTTCCCCAGTAATACTCCTAATTAGTGCAGCTCTTGGTAAAATCCCAAACCAAGGGGTAAGACCTAGTGTTTATTACTGTTTCCAGTACAACATTATGTTAAAATTGTTTCTGACCACTGTGGCTATCTAAAGAACTTGAATCAGTGCTGGAAGATCTAACGGATCTTCTCAGGAAGAGACGGTTCTCTCCATATCTCCAATAGCTGGTAATAGTCACAGTAGTAATACCCAAATACTGTGCTTTTCCAGATATTAGAACCTGATCCCTTATGTGTATCTTACTGCACCTAGCAACCTCATGGATAAACCTACTCATCTAATTTGTCATTTGATATACAGTCCTGTTTTCTCTACCACATTTCCAGTCCCTTTTCATCTCTACATATGTGACATGTTGTGTGTGTGTGTGTGTGTGTGTGTGTGGCTGATCAAATCATGAAATGTAATGGGAATCTTCCTCAATTTCCAGTTATAGAGCTTAATATGAATCTGTTCGTATGTGATAAACTTAATTTACTTCTTCTGTAATTTAACTTTGTGCCCTGATTTCTTCATTGTTTACTTCATCATAGGTGGGGCTTGTTCACAACAAACAAGACATAGCCACACTGCGCCACTCTGTGGTGAACATGTCAGAACTGACCCCTGGAGGACGGGGCAATGTGACCTGGCCAGTTGGAATTCCATCAGGAATTGTGCCAACCAACAGGTTTGATGTGATTAGATGGGATTATTTCACAGACACTGAACTATACCTAAATTCAGACTTCTCCAATGGGAAGAAGCTTGAAGGAGCAGATAAAAATGATATTCAGGTAACAAATAATTAGGATTCTCCAACAAACATCCCATTATACACATATATATGCTGCAAAAGGGTAGTTAACGTAAATGCCTAATCAAGTCATGTATGGTAAGCATTGCAGGGAACATTTATCTCATTTTACTGTGTTCTGCTGTGTATGAGTATGTTAGGAACAGGAAAGTATTAATTGCTGGAGTAGATATACAGTAACTGATACTAAAAAGCATCCAAGAAATCACTACAGCTATTTAGTGATAAATAGTTTTATTACTAGGCATGTATCAGTAAAGAGTCGATCGATCAGTAAATCAATTGGTCGACAAACATATTCCAAAATAAAAAATATAGGGAGTATTTTTTATCATGTCTCCGAGCTCACACATATTTTACCTCATAGGAAGCCTAAATCCACCAGGAATTTAGAGTCAGCGTTTCCCAGGCAATTCAAGATACCTCATTTTATTTTATACAAGTTTTTAAGTTCTGGCACCCTCCTTCTAAGCAGGCATCAGATTTTCTGAAAATGTCCCTCAGCATGTGATGATACGTATATTTTATGTTCATTTTCCAGCTCTTACAAAGAATTTCCATTGTTCACATAAACTATACCTTTTAGTGTCACCCATGTACACTCTGTCAAAGAAGCACTTCTAATTCTATAACCATAAATGAGGTATGCATGCAGGTGATATAAAATTTCCAAAAATTTATAATCTTCTTGTATTTGTCTGCATGTCGCTTTTCTCTGCCTTCCATTAGCAACAGTTATGGCAGAAGCTGTTAAAGAAAGGCACCAGTATGTCTACCTCATGTGAAGAAAAACCTGGATTAATGTTCATGACTTGGTTGTGTGTGGAGCTATTCCAAGAATGTTAACAAGGAAAGCATTAGTAAGGAGGTGATGATTCTAGCATATATTTGTCAAATGTTTGTAGTATGTGGTGAATGCAAGTATAAAACAGATGGAGGCAGACTGGGGAGAACATTTACAGTATCGTCGCTTGACAAATGGCTACAGAAGATTTGATCCCTCCCGCGGTATGGACTATCGACTGGACCTATCATTTAGGGACACTCGAACTGGCCAAGAAGTGCATAAGAGGTATAAAATTTCAATTACTTCGGCAGCATGTGTAAAACAAGTCTACTAGCTGTGGGATGTGTATGTGAAATAATGAAAGTCCTTATAAAAGAACCGGTAATTCAGCTAATCAGGAAATTCCCTGCAGTTATTGAACCACCCACTGTTCCCTATCCTCAGCCAAATAAATTGAGTCCACACCTTCCCACCCAATTTCCTTATAATTCATTTTAATATTATCTTCCAACCTATGTCTTGCGGAGCCAGGACAGCATAGTCTGTATAGTGATTAGCCTACAGGGGGGATGACCCAAGTAATCCTTGTTTGATTCCTGACAAGGGCAAGAAATTTTTCTCTTCCGCAGCATTCCAGACTGGCTCTGGGGACCACACTGTTCAATGGCTACCATGCACTGTGTCCCTGAAGATAATGTGGCTGAGGCACGAAGTTGACCACTCACCACCATCTAGCACAGAGTTTAAGAATCAGTGGAACAGTATCTACATTTCTTTATTTGCCTTCATGGCATGCACGGGGATAACTTTACATTCATCCATGCCTTGTCTTCCAAGCAGTCCCTTCCCTTCCTGTTTTTGAACCAAAACTTGTATGCACTTTATCATCTTTCCTGTATTTGCTACATGCCCTACCCATTTACACTTGATTTGATGACCCTAATGTCTGGTGAAGGTTGCAAATATCTACCATACAGTGCAATTTATGGCAGCAGTGAATGCAGTGCCACACACACAAAATGCTATCCAATATCACTGATGTCACATTCTTATTTCCAGAGTAGAGGTGTGTAAGCCGTTAGGCAAAGTAGAGGTGGTACCCATGCCATATGTTACAGAAAATGTACGTGTGAATTTGGTTCTACCAGTGGAAGCAGAATTTAAGCTGGAAGCAATAAAGTTCATGGAAAACTATGCTAGAATTTGTATGGAGAAGCGAGATAAGACTTTTCTTATGCTGGTATGTTCTGATGATGTCACATATACCAACAATGTATACTTGGTGTCATGATTTTAATAACAAGGAGTATTCCTTGGAATTAATGTGAATATTTCAAACTACTTGTAACTTCTTTTTTTTTTTTGGTAGGTTCTACTGTATGACCCAAGTTTACCTGGAAAAGGTACAAAAGATGACACTTTCTTATCAGTTAAGGAGATGGCTCTTACTTTATCTGACAGATATAAAAAGGATGGAAGCAAAATTGCTTGGGTGTCAATAAAAATACCTTCATCTGACGGGTTAGCCAGTGACCCACTACTGGAATTTGTTGTGGCTGACTTAGTTGTTAGGAAATTTTCACCTGAGTCACTCATCCTTATGTGTCAGTCTAACATGGAGTTAAAGCAGGAGTATCTTAATCGGGTGAGTTTTGAATAAACTTTAACGCACTGCACTGTAAGTACTTTAGAAATAACTGAAAATATTTAAACACAAAATGAGTTTCTTTTGGCAAGAATGTCCTCAGAAAAATAAGAAGACCATTGGTATAAATTAGGAAAGGCAGGGAAGAATTTCATACAGACAACTCGTGAGCTTGTTTCAACTCTGAAATATGTTACTGGTATTGCAACTGTATACTTTAAAATTATGTTTGGTTTAATTACATTTGCCTGTTAGTTTCATTCTGCTGATGATTTCTTTAAAATGAAAAGGAATTTTTGTTATGTGAAAAATTGTTCCTTATACTTTAGATATTTCAGTTAAAGTACCTCCAGCACTTTCATGTAACTTTTTGCTGACAAAAATAAGATTGCTTAACATCACACTTGTTTTTCTCAGGTACGCATGAATACTATATTGGGCTGGCAAGTTTTCAGCCCCATTCCTTTTGCAGAGTATCATCCAGATATTGTGTACAGCAGTACAAACACAAGACCAAAGGAATTAGACATTAATAAAACATATGGACATTATGACACTAGAGAGATCAGTCACATTGCATTTTATGCTCGTGACTTCACCACAGGTGATTACACAATATGTAATTGCTTCTAGTAAAACTTTACATGTATATTAAGATCTAATATGTGGATGTATTAATATTTATAATTAACCATCTTTCATTTGCTCTTCAGCACGTAAACAGATAGAAGACAGGATACCAATTGTACGAACTGATAGAGACATCGACTCTGTTATGAACATCAAACACAACAGCCAATTAATTCTGCCTTCTTCATTATATGGAATGTTTGTCAGTGCAAGAAGTCTGCACATCCTGCGTGCTGTCGAGCCTGGGCTACGGCTACATTACCGCGACAGAAACTGTCAGGATTCCAACATTCAGTGCATTGAAGACAGAGCTTACAATTTAGGTAGCAAAAGTCAACTTGCACAGTTAATATTAGACTATTTGGCCAGCCCTATTACTACTGTGTCTTAAGTGAACATGGGTCAAACTGAGAAAAGCTTGCACACGTCAGTTGGCTAGCACTGTATGATATGGTTGTCCTTCCAATCCATTTATTTAATGTCACCTTCTGGTCCAAGCTATATCATTTATGCTTTATCATATGGAATAAGGGGCTCCATATGCTTAAGTTGGCAACCCTATATTAACTGGAGCATTTTAAATACTACTTGCATTAATATTTCCCACTGGCATTGCCATCTGTGTCTGATTCCTCTGATATTCACCCATATCTCTTCACTCCCCTTCAAGAGCAAAGATGAGAAAAATTGATTCGTCTTTCTCACCTTCCCACTAATTAGCGTTCTAAACTTCTTGTGCTCCACATCCCTCCACTGCCCCAGTCGACAAATGAATGAGAAAATGATATTTACTGTGTTTTTATCTTGCCTCATTCAGATGCTGATATCTCAGACCTCACAGATCATAGAGTGAGAACAGCATACTAAAAGGTCACACAAAAAATAGGTGACTGGAACCTGATCCAGTCAGGCTAATAATGACCCTGCCAGTATCATTGTTTATAAGTAGCTACAGCAGGGAAGCATAATAGAGTTACGCATAAAGCAAGGGAGAAAATTACAGTGTCACTAAGTCCTTTGAGCTGGTTCTAAGTAAAAGGGTATTCGACTGACACAATAATAAGGTGATGCATGGCCAACCAGACCACAGGCTGGCTTTACCAATAATTTGACACATTCATTGACTGACTACAGTATTAAAAATTTATGGAGGTGAATGGACATCTTCATGCTCCAACCACTTTACACGTGGGGCAAAGAGTCCCTGTTCATCACATATAAGACTGTGTAGGCCCCCAAGCCAAACTGGATGCTTTAGAGAAGAAAAAATCTCTGACCCCACTAGATATTAAACCTTAATTCTCATGCAGCCCATAGTCTCATCGCTATACTGATGGAGCTACATGGCTCGTACTGATGTAATCCACAGGTGACTGGACTGTAGGCTGGCTAAAAAAAAATGACATGACAAAGTCAACCAATGTTAAGGAAGAATGGTATGACTGAAAGTGATATTAACAACTAACTTTATGTTTAGTAACTGTAATAACTTATACTTACTCCTTTAAGTAATTTAAAATTTATAGATAATTAAATTTGAGCTCTAAAATGTGGAAATACACCTCCAAGACCCCCAAGTGATATCTTGCTATTTTATACTGAAAAATATCCACAAGTTTGACAGGTCTGATTTTCCTCGTCTTATTTTTTCCATTACTGATACATCTCTGAAACCTATTCTTAGCTTCTACCGTCAAGAATGAAACTTACGAGCTTTTTAGAACAAGTGTCTAAACTGTTTCATGATATAGTAATAAAATCCACACAAAATACAAAAATATGTATTTAAATATCACACATTAATTAAAATAAATTAACACTCTGAACCTGAACCACTTCTTGTAAAAAGTATACCGGTGTCTGAACATCTCTGACATGTAATGAGAACAAAATTGTAAAAGTGTCTGGTATATACTTAACAGGCATGTTCACCATAAGGAAATTTATTATAAACATACTGACAAGCATGCTCTTCAAATTAATTATAAGAAAATAAAACATAACTACTGTGAGAAAGGGAAGTGATAATCTGTAATTCCCAGTGGTGCCTTATTTTAGAATAAAGATTTAAAATGGTACAGAATATAAACAGACCAAATGACAACTAGCACATGAGTTTTATCAACCGTGCATTAAGGGCATGTACACACACACAGCTGAAAATACTGCCATGAAAAGCATAAATTTTGATAACAGCTTTTAGACATGTAGATACAAACACACACACACACACACAGGACTACAAATGTGTGCCACAAAGTGCATAAATTTCTACAGCAGTTAAAAAAATCAAAGGCAATATTGTCCACATACATATCCTTGACACACTGAGATTGAGTCACAATAGTACACAAACAAAGACAATAACTGTGTTGGTGCAATGGCATAAAAATTTACCCCCCCTCCCTCCCCCGAATGAAAGCTGTTTATAGATCAGCCTACATTTGTAGTAACTGCTATAACATCTGTACACTCCTCCTAGCATGTAACTCAAACTGAAGATGACATCTATACTAAACTATCATTTGTAGCTGATACAGTGGGAAAAAATCACTGACCTCTGAATAAGCCTGTTGCAAAACTTTCTTAACAGAATCTCCTGTTGTGGGTCCAGATACTAGTGAGTCTCCAACAAGTGTACATGGTGTTTCAGAAGGAATGTGTCATACTTAGGGAGAATGTTCCTTAGGTTAATTTACAATAGTATAACCAAACACAACTATATACAAAGTTGAACAGTTATGGAGATAATGGTGTGAGAAAAATTTGGTTTTCTTGTGGGTCCATGTACTGTACCTGTCTAACATGATGTGTCATCTGTACATGGCACAGGCCCACCCTTGAGCTGATAGCCAAGCCAAGCCATATGCTGGCAAGTGTGCTACCTGAAGTACTTGGAAACCTAAGGAAACTTTGTATGAAACTAGTGCGAGTTTTTCTTGCTTAATCAATGTTTTTTTGCCACTCAGATGTTGAATATATGTTTTCACAGTACAGGACCAACAAACTCCTTGTTTTCATATGTATTTGGTAATCAGTAAACATACAACAGTTACGATGATTTAAAATTTATTTTGCCATTATCTCCGTAACTGTTCAACTTAGGATATACATGTTTATATTGATGTAATTTATCATAAGGAACATTCTCCCGAAGTAGAGCAGATTCCTCCTGCTACACCCTGTATAGTATTAATGCAGAGGATAGAAGCAGCCCACGCAGTGTGTCAAGACACAATGCAGATTGTCTACTGCGACTGCACTACACAACAACCTAAACGCTGTTTATTATACTATGATTAACAAAGATAAACTTGTATGAAGCTTGATCATTAAACTGGATATTAAAAATATGGAGACCACTTTTCTAATAATAAACAAAAACTGAATGCACATGCAACTGTACACTGTTAGTGGGCGATTATGCAAACTGGCAGTAAGACAAAAGTATATGTTGATGAATTAATAATCGATAATAAGGCTTCAGTTTTCACCCTTACTACACATACACACATATGAAATGAATTATATATACTGATATGCTTCAGAGCTGAGTTGTAACAGAGAACTGCATTAAGAGAATAAAACAAATCTGATTTCAACAGTCTACGAACTTTTCATTTATTCTTTTTTTATATCAATCTTCTGCCAAAGAACTCAGGCATTTGTTTTTCTGTAAAACAGCCTGTTCTGATATGGCTAACACTGAGAACTAAGTCCACAGGGCAGAATCTGCCGTGAGAAGCTAACAGTTCCACAGCTAGTCGAGGAATTCACCGCATTTTATGGAACCTGAAGGTTCATTACCATGGTCACAACAGCCCGCCACTTGTCCCTATCCTCAGACAGATCAATCATTCCACATCCCACTCTTTTAATATTGTGATCACATCTAATCCTAGGTCTTACAAGTGGTCTCTTTCCCTCCGTTTCCCCACCAAATCCCTGTATGCATCTCTCCTCTCCATACAGGTTACACCAAGCACTATAAAAAGGCTAACAAATATTGGCATTATAGATGCTCTTGTAATTAATGTTGTATTGAATTTCCTTCCATACGCAAGCTAAAAAAATCGAGTGCATGGGAAAAGCAATTTGAATGTTCAGTCAAGCAACGCTAATGTTACAGCCACAAAATTAGTTTCATTGATTCATATGTTACTACGTAATGCCATTATTCAATATGACACTGAATGAAACAAAAGTGAGGGATCAGTTCCTGTAGGATGTCATGCCATGTCACTGGGTATTTTACAAGCTTAATATAGCTTTATCTCAATCTTCTGGACTTCTCAGACTTGAACGACATGCAGGCAGTACAAAGCTACACGCAGTAGCTATACCACTAGTTTAAACCACAGAACGTCATCTAACAATCACAGGTCAACATGTGACCATTTTCAGTTAAAAGAATAGGGAACTTTTCACTTAGCCTTCTGGAATAAGCAAATTTTGTCACATAACTTTCATCATGGAAAGAAATGCTATAGCACAAGGTTGGTGCCAGCACTTACAAAGTGGGTTCATTCTAGATGTTTATCTGGATCCATCCCATTACACATCCTCTTCATGACTTCCACTAAGAAGTAATATTCTAACACCACCACCTTTGTACCTCCCACTTTTTAATTGTGCCAATAATTTTACGAACTTTAATCAAAGAGAGCAAAAATTAGATTTTATTTAACTGCAGAGCTGAGACATGAAGGTGTCACTGCAGTGCTACAATGGGAGTGACAACAGAAGTGCACTGGGCCAGAATTAGCTGGTAGAGTAAAAAGACAAATTTGTCCCTTTGCTTAATTCAGCCTTTAATAATCCAAAGTCGTCACACCAGATATCACTTAAATCAAAATTATCCCACAATGTGCATAATTTATTCAAGACACATATGCTTTAAGTTATATAGAGCAAGAAAAATAACACTGTCCTTTACTTCAAATATTTACATTGCATTGTTTTGCAACATATCTATACCAAACTTATGTACATACAAGATTTAAAACCCACACAAGTAATACACTGAATTTTATGAAGCAAATTCAGTTATTCACTCCTCCAGACAGCAATGAAGTGTTTCATGTAATCTGAAAGTGCACGATAAGTTGTCTTCTGGGTTGTGACATTATGCAGTCTCATAGATGGGTGCCAACCTATCAGCCTATAAAGTGTCATAACCCAAATGAGTGAAATATTAATTGTCACCATTGGAAAACCTCAAATCATACTCATCACATTAAAAATTGTGAGAAGAAACATACATTTTCTCAAATCATATGTCATACTACCAACACTCAGTTTTTTGTTTACAAAAAAAATTTGGAATGTAACTCATTATATAACTACAGTATCATTAATATGAAACTAACAAGCCCAGAAAAGAACTAAAATGGAAAATGATGGTGTTCGAGAATACTATGGACCTTTGTACAAAATGGTTAAAATTTTCTTAATTTTAATAGGTTTGGAACCAATTATGCTCTCCAGTATGGATAATCTGATACCATATTTCCATCAAATTCCTTCCCTCCCCTTTTCATGAAAGTTTGTCTCTTGATATGTGTACACATTAAAATACGATAGGGATCCAGTACGACTCCTTCCTTAATGCTCTGACGACTGTAGTTCATCTAAGTTATGCATAAAAATTCCATTCCAGACTTACAGAGAACATGCTATGTCGCCATTAGAAAGAACCATCACTTGACGCTTAATTGTAAGAATCACATGGCACACAGCAAACAGTGTAACAGCAAAATGCAGAGTTTCTTTAGGTTATGTAGGTGTACATATAGTTACCACTGGGCTTTAACAGTTAATTAAATCTTCATGCTACCCAAACTGCTATAGGATGTTATAATCAGGAGTGCATCATGGCTAGACCTCAAGTGTCATGTTTATTAATATGACATACGATTACCACTTCGTTACTACCTACTCTGATTTCACGACAGACTACTAGCTGTCATGACAAGAACACTTGCCTTCCACGTAAAAGATCATTAATACCAGCCATATTCTCAACAAACAATAAGACATGCAACATTTTTGTTCCTATCTTGCAGCACCAAGTCTAATCAAACATGCCTGACACGCAGTTTCATTAGAAACAATCAGCAACTTTGGACACACACAGGACAAATCAAAAGTATTTGCGAGATGTTAACCAAATTCAAGATGCAAAATTTCACAATTAAACACCTTCCAACAACCACAACAGGAGTTCAGTTGACCGAAGAGTAACCCCTAGATGTAGATGCTGAAGAACCACTGTCTGCAGGCATTACTGTAGAGGTAACTATGGAAATTACGTGGAATGACTTGGCTACAAGCAACAGTGTAAGCAAAGACCAATACCTAGAGGAAAGGTCACTTCAAAAGAAACTAAAATAAATGTATGTTGGAAAATCTGTCAGGATGTCGAACGGAACTTGCCAGTATGAGCATAATTCAGCACACTGTAGCTCTGAATACTAGCACTAGTAAAATTAATAAGAAAAAGAAATTCAAACCATACTTGGTATATACATTTTTCCCCCATCAAAATATGATACTACTGTAAACAATAATTTAGAACTTCCCACACAGGTTACATATAGACCATATAACCCCACAATTTTTCCTTTTTCTTTTGAACCCCATATCCAGCATTTTGCACATCATATGGCATTTCTCTACTAATTAAAATTACAGTAAAAATACAAGAGAAAGAAAAATCATTTGAATTTCCCACCACCCCTGCTTAAGCACCAACATTAATGGTAAACAAAGAGTGACATTCCAATGGGCTTTTATTGCATTTTTTTATGAAGTATAAAAATATGCAGTCTATTGGAAATAGAGTTGTGCTTCTGACTAACACAATTTGGAAGAATGCAAAGGATGCAATGTCATTTGAGTAATCTGACAGTGTAATTTCTTACATCAGAAAGAACCTTGTGTCTGATGGATAGGACTAAGTACCCACAGTACTTCAACATCCACATACTAAGTACTCACAATACTTCTACCTCCACCAAGTTATTCAGCAATTAATCACTCTCAGATCCTGATTCAGACAGCTGCAGGTCTTCTGTTAGGAGATGATCTGGCATAGAGATGGAGGGAGACGCTGTTCCATTCATGTGACCTGGAATTAGGTCAGCAATGAATGCAAATTACGGTATGAAGCCAAGCAATGTCAAACCTACTCTAACTCACAGTGACCCATAAAGGTGACACATGAAAATCCATATATGATAACAATGAGGAGATAAACTGCAAGTAACAATGACAGTAAATTAAAATAAAATGCCAAATGCAGTACACACTGGAACAAAGCAATTGCAGAATTTCACACATCACAGACAAACCTCTGTCCTTCTAATTAAGTAAAATTTCAAAGTCAGTTTTCCACTGCAAAGTTTACAGATTATGGGCTAGATGTGCAAAAAATATTGTTGTAGTTCAGTTTAGTTTCCATTTCATCCTAAAAATTACTACAGAATTGGATACGTCCAGAGATTAATTACAATCACATACAATAACTACAGTAAAACCAGCAAAATGTAAGATTTGAAATAATTACACATATAAACAACCCAAAACACTAAATAAAGCACAAAACACTAAACACAAAACACTAATTAATACAGTAAAAAAAGTACAAGCAATTACAGTCTGGAAATACATTATTAACCCTACACAATTCCTCCAAATTAAAAGTCAACCGCCATAAACTCTTCCACCGAATAGAAACTCTTTTCAAGGAGCCAGTTGCTGAGTAACTTCTTGCACGTTCTTACTGACTCAACACTTTTGATTTCACTTAGTAGTTTGTTGTAAATAAGAACACCATTGTAGGCAAATAATTTGTTCAAATAATTTTGTGTTGTAACTCCTGAAGTTCAATTACATGACAAAAATACTCACTGCACATGAAATGATCTACCAAAGCCCATGTATTAGGCAAACTCCCACTTTTGGGGCCTGGTACAGACATACAATACTTATAAAACTTTAAGCCAGAAATATCATTAATCTGGGATAACCACTAAGTTATCCAGAAAATGAGTACATGCCACTACTGCAACCATCTCATACCATGTATCAAATCAAGACTGGTAAAGGCACTTTATATCTTATGAAACAGCACAGCAATTGTACAAAACCTGCAGAAGTGCATCTACGATACTCAGGTACCATAATGTCAAGCTCCAAAAGCTGTACGCACATAATGTCAAAGCAGAAGAAGATCTTGTCACAAAAATACTTACCATTTATTGTAACTGTACTATTGCTTGGTTGAGTTTCATGTTCACTGTCACTCCCTGACGAATCGCTGGAGTCTGATGAGGATGTCTCAGACAAGATACCAATCTCGTCTGCAGGTGGCACCACTCCATCGTCATCCGCAGTACGACTGTAATCTGGAGACACTCTAGGAGGAACATGTGACTGCTGCGAGTGTTGAGAAGCTGTGTAAGAACTTCCAAACCCCAGATCTGAATCATCAAGGCCAATCACTGGAAGGCTTGCAGGCAATGAGGGTGGGGACTTGTGTTGAGATGGAAGGCCTCTAGGAGGGGACCTGGATGAGGGGTACGAAGGAGACGCATGCAGCGGAGAGTGACGTGGAATACACCCCAAGGAAGAGGCCAAATGATTGGGTTTTGGAGACATTTTCTTCTTATTAGAACGATGTTGTGGAGATGGCAGTTTACTCTTATTATGACAGTTTAATGAGTCCACAGGAGTCAAAGGGCGTGATGAGGAGGAAGGTGGTGCCAATTTTGGAGCAGATTCCATTCTGAAAAAGAAAGTAATAAAAAAGGACACTAAAGTAATGTACCTATTAAACAGAAGACTGGTTGGGCCCTAATGTCAGTCTGGACACTATGAAGAAAAGAAAAATGTCTGCTCCTGACAGCAATAAAAAACTTATCCTTTGGTCTGCCAGCTCATAGCCTAATCCCAATTCCACCTGAGCTACAGAGGCACTACTACAATTACAGATGAGAAAGAAACTAAGCAACAGCATGGCTACAAGATATTTTACCCTCAGTCACTGCATAGCTTGCCACTATTACAACAAATAACTTGCAAAATCTGCAAACTGACTGAAGATTCTGTTTGCTCAGGTTCTTTTGCCCTAAGAACTAAATTCCATTATTGCTGCCAACAGGTATATGACTCAACAGCCAGTTCTCACTGTCAAATTTATGTTTTCCTGCATGCATGAGCTCCCACAGAATTGTGCATGTCAAAAACCGGTGGGTCATGGGTTCAGTCTGTGACAAGAAGAAACAATCCAGGATGGATTTGTGCTAACTGAATAACAAGTTCAAGACATTACGGTATCGTTAAATATCAGTTCTCACATGTCATTAAGACCTTTGGCACAAGCAACTGATGTTTTGCTGGGATCTTCATTCAGTCACAGGATTATATTAAATTTCACCTGTACAGACCAAATGAGAGACACGGGTAAAATTAATTTATTTGGTTGAGACGGGAACACAAAAGGAAGGTGGTGGTCCCTGTGGATGAAGGTTGCAATATATCCTCTAACCGTTTCAAATGGGATGGTTTGACTCTGACTTCTGCCTTCTACCACAGCCACTAGAGAGCCACCTTGGACTTTAGAGTACTTCTTTGCAATCAAAGCTGTGTTAAATAGGGAGAAAAGCATGATATTGACAAGTTCCAACCACTGTTCTGGTGTTGTCAAACCTAAATTTTAGGTGCTATCTTGTCTTCTTAACTTCATTGTTACAGACATACTGTACATGTATGGATAGCGTATGTTCTTTTGCCCATGAATAGAGTTGTGCTGGAGTCAATATCTGATGGTGCTGTAAGCTGGAATGAGCTGCAAGACGTTTAATGGTACCTCCTTTGCCATGCGATGTGGCAAAGAAATGCCATTCAGCATTTATCCCGAAGTCAGTGTTGTGATGGTATAAGTTGATGAAATTGTTCCTATTTTTGTATTGTGCTGATGCACCATAAGAAAAATAATACATCTTTGAAATATATGGAACATTTTCTTTGAAAAATGCAATCAGATGCTTTTATAAAGTGTATACAGTCACAGTATCATGATAATAGCATTCTGAAATAATTACGAAACATAGGTTTTCCAAGTCATTCTTAGGGTTCTGAAAATCGCTAATAAAGGCATGAATGGTGGCTTGCTGGTTATTTGAATGAAATCTGTGTGCAACATCCTGAATAATAAATGAATAGTTTTTCTGGAAATCCCCCAAAAAATAGCTTCTCTATCTTGAAGTGAAGATTTTGTTTCTTTCAAAAATGAAGACTGCTGGTGAGCTACAGAGTCATGTACTTTCAATTTCTTCACACTTGATAGGAATTTTTCTACAAATTCATGTGATGTGGATGTGACAGTATTGAAATTACATGTGTTGGTAGTACAAAAGAACAAAATTTATGTCTATGATACTAAACTTGTTGAACTCAATAATAATCTTATTCCTTCATATGGTGGTGGCGCTTTCTCAAACTACCAATGTGTATTTGATCACTGATGCCATAATGATTGCCTACCTTACAGCATTCAGGAATGTTGTTCTTCCTATAACATAAACTTCGCAAGTCCTTATCCAAAATAATTGTTTCAGGAAAACATTATTGCAATTAGCTTAAGGGTGGACAGAATAATAGAAGATAAGAAACAGTAAAAGTAAAGCCATAAAACAAACAAACTACAGCAAGAATAACAAGCTGTCAGCAAGCCACGTTTATAATCGCTAGTGAAAGATACCGCCTTATCCGAAATAACTGTTATAGCTCTCCACTGGAGGGCCCACAGTAATTTTTTACACAGTTATTACTGTGACTATGACTGACTATCACGGAAAGTTTTAAAAAAGTTGAAGATGCTATTTTTAGTTACCAATTTCTATACTTTTTACCATTTAAGGTCCTATAGCTATAAAACATACCATTATTGAAGAATCTTTTTTATACAGCTTGATAGAGAATTTCGTAAGCTTTGAAATGATATGTAATGCATCTGTGCTTACAGCCTATTTATGTGACTTATTTAAGGACAACTTAAAATGTGCACTTTTTTTATAATTCCTTGATGATTTTTTAACACCCTATACTTTTAAAATGGTTGGTTGGATAGGTAAAATAAATTAGGCACAGCTACTGCCATGGTACTGCATACAGAAAGTTCATGTTGAAATTGCACACTTGCGTGTACCTGAAGAGAAATTCTTGTGAGACCAATATTTGCTGAGCTTAGCAAGCAATTCCTCACATTAGCAGTATGCTGCTCAACCCTCAGAATTCAGCCAAGAACAATTACACGTTTCAGCTGCATTTTAAGAAAGAATCACATAATATGAACCTAATTAACATTTTATAGGGCCTACCTCGTTTTCTTAACTTGGATATTAGAACTCAGTTTTTCTAGCGTAATCTCTCCTGTCAGCCTATCAATAATAAGGACACATTCTTTCTGATATGGGCGTTGTGATCCCTTGAACACAGTGTGTGGTGTTCCAGCTCCATCTAGATGCGGAACAGTTACTGTCACTTGCTGGCTTGTTCCAACATCGACTGTTGCCACCTTGCTAACATCCACACTTGCTGGTTTGAAATCATCTGAAAAATTACGATATTAACTCATTTTATTGATAATCTGATACAGAACCAGTGCTGTAAAGTAAAAAACAGAACTCTCACACGCACGAAATGTACTGTCATATGGTTGATCAAGTATCGTGTAAGAACTTACATCGTAAAGTGTGGAAAGATTCTCCACGGCTGCTGGTAAAGCTTGGTCCGAGTTTCAACTCACGAACTTCTCGCCCTAATCCCAACTTATCGGCCATATTATTCCCATTCACTCCATGAAGTTGGCCCTTGTGCACGTACTTACAAGTACCTACCGTGTGGCAAGGCTGGTACTGTCAATGTTACACGTATCTTCTATATTACACGTAGACATTTAACAAACTGAAATAATAAAGATAATCGTAAATGTTATTCTTCTATATATACTACACAAGTACGTTGAAGTTCCTCACTCATCTCCACCTCTATCTCACAGGTGTTCCACACTCCTGACCTAAATCACCACCACATTGCAGAACACTCAAGTTGGACACAATCACAGACTATACAGTGCAATTGTACCGATGAAACGCAAATTACGTACTACGCACCGCACGGATGATCTAGGTACTGCGTACCAAGGCTCACAGGTGGCATCGTATCAGTTGTATGACCTGTGACCACTAGACTGGACGCTGCCGCGAATTGTAGCGTCTAAAATTAACGTTAAGTTTGAATTCAAAACGGAAAGCTGATACACATCTTGGACTTTGGACCCTTGAAACTGGGGGGCGATACGCTGTCCCGAAACGTCGGTAAACAATTACAAAACGACGCCACGTAACATCCCAGAAGAGTTCAGATCTCATCAAAATCGCTGCGGGGGGCTGAAATCTAGGTTGCTACACATCTGCTCTAGTTGCACGTAAGTTCAAGTTGTACGACGTCTGGTAGATGAGACACCTTTATCGGATCCGTGGACTCATAGAGCCCGCACACCGTCGTTCTGGGCGTATACATATATATATATATGTATAACATAGCTGTAATCCCTGATAGCCAGTCAATAGGTGTCCCGTGGTTGCCATGTTGCGACGGTAGGGTGGGTGCTGTTACAGTAGAGGCATGGTTTCCATGTGAGATATAGTATGCATGCTTTGCGGTTTTGAGGTGGGGTTATATAAAGTTTGGGATCAGAAAATGAATGCTCAAAAAGCATTTGCTTGGTTCACTACAGAGCACGGGAAACGATTTGTATTTGGAGGAGTATGTTGTTTAGCAATCGGTATACCGTCAACAAATTTTCTTTCTCATACATTTTTGCTGAATAAATACAAAGAAATTGTTCAAATGTATGGGTAAGTTTGTTATTCTACAGGACATTGGCTAGAATGTAATTTGATTGTCATTATAACAGTTCGCAAGCATTTTGACAGTGGCAATGATGAGCTTGGAGGTAAATGCACCAGCACAACTTTTCTAAAATAAATTACCTAACTAGGGAAATATCTTTGCTCTTCTATACATCACCAGCAAAGTCCATCACACTTCCTGACAGTGAACCTCTTCACTCGTAACCATGCGAGAGCCTCTCAAACCTCAGTGAAGTGCGCATGAACACAAAACTTAAGCAGCATCGTTTCCCACTCCCAAATATAAAGCAGAATTTTGGTGGTGGCAGAGATCCATGTAACAGGCGAAGTAATTACCTTCGCCCCTTTCCCTCCTCCCAAAATTAATCCTTCAATAAGCTAAGTATTCCGGGTACCTGTAAGAACAGTTTTGTACTGGAGAAGATTTACAATAGGTACCAGCCATGGCCTGGTGTATTTATATGTGGAGTAAACATAATTATGCTAACCATAAAATGTGAAGTAACAAATGTCACCATAAATGTAAAATGAAGAGTAATTCACTTGCCATTTCAGAGTCTGTTTTGGTCACCTTCCAAAATGAAAATGTCAAGGTATCATAAATAAGTTAGCTTCTGAAATCATGAATCTTAGGATTATTGTGATGTTATTGTAAGTGCATTTCATATTGAGCACAATTTGCTTTTCAGTTGTTGTGCAAAGCATATTTGACAGTGCTGTTCTAGAAATACCTTGTAAATGTTTATATTACTGAATTTCCTGCATGGGAGAAGTTACTAAAATTGTCATATTATATAAATATATGACAAATGCCTCCCAACTTATTACCTGTATTGAATAAGGAATGGTGCATTATGATTACATATGAAAGGAATATTTAAGGAGTTAAGTCTTATTTGAAATAAAATCATGACATTAACCTGTACAAGTAAGTACAGAAAAATCTTAAGTTAGCAACTCTCCTGGTCAAGTTTCAACTTTGTAGCTTCTGCAGTTCAGGCAAGCGCTCTACTTCTGAGCCCCATGTTTGTTAATCAGATATAGTGTATAACCAAATAATACCTGAAACAACACAAGCAGGCAGAAACAATCAACGTAATTCATATTTAATTCACAGACTTGGAGTAGGTGTCCCACTGTCAGCCAGAGTTACAAAATACATACAGGATGTCATGGATGATATGCAGTTACCTGATAAGAAACGTAAACTTATTAAACCTTTCACTGTCTATGGATTTGATATGTTCCATGCAGGATGCACACATACAACAAGAGGAGCAATTATAGGAATTCCATCAAACTTTGGATATGAAAGCACCTTAGATGTGGATCGGACTAATGTCCTTGTAAGTGCCATACATAAATGATAGTTGCAACGTATTTGTGTGAGTAAGTCCTCATATACAAACACTCAAGTAACATATCCCCCACAACCAGTCACAATCTTTGTACAATGTTGTTTATTGCATTTTGTACTCACAGCAGTACCAAGTTCACAGTACCCTTCCATTGGCTCACATCCTAAGTTGGATTAACACAGTCACATATTACAAGGTAGTTATTTCTCACCACCAACACAACTATTTATTACATTTTATCAGAGGATAATACGGCTACATGTTTCAATCCCTAAGTGGTCATCATCGGGTTACTAAAAATTCATACAATTAAAACTGCAAGTTCATTTTTGTATGGGTAGATTGAGATCAGGGCTGTGAAGTTAGAGGCAGAAGGAATTTTGGTGGAGTTGGAGTCGGTAAAAATGTACTGACACCCACTCCAACCTTGATATAAAATCTTAAACAGATACTAGCTACAATAACGAGTAAGACTTATACTTAAGTATAGGTTGTAAGTCTAAAAAATAGCCTGATGATTTATGTGATGGTGATGAAATGTCTTATGATACCATTTTAGTTAGTTTACCATTGTTAGTACATATTGAACTTTTATGAAGAATTGGGAGATTTAAAAATTGAGGAGTCAAGATTTCAAGTTGGAGGTTTTGTATACCGACTAAACAGCCTTGATTGAGATCTCAGTCTTCAGGTGTTACAGTATATATGAATATAAAATTTTAAAATGTTATAATATATCTGACAATATGGAATGTTAAAACCAGTGAAATACATGATAATGCAATAGCAAAATAATGTGGGCATTGAGAGGATGCAGTCTGTTGGTTCCCTTCCCGAAGGTTGTTTTGTTGTGTTATTTTCTCTTGTCCCCAGGGAATGCAGCTTGTATACTGCATGGTGTGCAATATGTTGGGCATGTAAGTTGCGAACTATATTTGAGTGTTTTGGAGCCAGTTTTGCTGATGTAATGCACACTTGTTGTCAGGGAGAGGCTGGTATCAATGTAAACAAGCTGCTGAGGAGTGGGGATACAGTCTGTACATGTGTCAACCTTATGCCATATTGACACATAAACTGCAGTTGTAAGTTTGTGAATACAGTAAAACTCCAGTTCTACATTTTTGTGCAAATCACCTAAAATGGCATAAAATCCAGGAAGTGTAATATTGAGAAACGTTATGGGTACTGGGCTGGGACCATACAAAATGTGTAAAAAAACTGCTGAAAATGCAAAATGGCGAGAATGTAAAATCGGGGGTTTAGAATAGAAGAGAACAGAATAGAACACAGAAAGGCAGGCACCGCAGTGACCCGTGCACTTTGTCATCGGTGTTTTGTGCAGCCCTTATACCCATATATTCAGCAGCCATACACCTGGAACAAAGTGCAGCACCCTGCTGACAGAGATGTCCTCAAAGTCACCCAGTTTCACAAAGTGTTGACCAACGTGCCTAAATCTTAGTGTGGCCAACACCTCACAGTCACAAAGAACATGTGAGGCCATTCCAGATGCCCATTTGCATCTGTTGCACTTCAACTGTTTACCACCCCAGTTTAAATGACTGTCCTTTTAAATGTTAGTGCCCTGTTAAGAGCCCCATCATTATTCATAGCTGGTTTATACTCAAGTTGAGGGATTCTGTGGCTCTTTTAACAGAGGGTCTTGTAAAATCGGGGGTACTGTGGGGATGTATGTATGTATGTATGTATGTATGTATGTATGTATGTATAATGAAAGAATTTTTTGTATGCATAGGAAATATAATGATTTTTATGATGTAATTTTTACTGCTTAGGTGAACCTGGATCAGGTGTCCTGGGGTTCGGAGGCTGGCAAGAACTTGTTACAAGCAATGGTGCTAAGTGAAGAGGCACGGAAGTTTGCAATTGGCCGGGAAATTGCTTATGCCCAAACACCTTATGTCTATACAGACAGTATCTTTCCACCTCTTGTTATTACTTCCATGTATGCCTTTACAACTAACTGTAATAAACGATTGGACTTTTTCAAGCGTCCATTTGCATTGCGCGCCATTCTCTACACCTTGATTGGTTTGTTTGGATTTGGATCTTGGGCTTTTATGAAGGTATGATGAATTTAATCATGCGCTCAGTTCATAACACATTCATGGTACTGTTTCCTTCTTCCATTCCTCTCACCCTAACCACTGGGAGCACAGAAAATTGATATTACCCTACATCAGACTTGAAAAATTTTAGTTCATGTCTTGATGCTGGTAGCTGAAGGTCGTTCAGACATATGACATGTTGGAGATCATCATGGCAAACAGAAAATTTTCTTGGTAATTCCAACAAAGGAAAATAACATTTGAAATTCAGAATAGCCACTTCATCTTTCTAAGCATTATATGACAGCAGGTTTATCTCCACAAGGGAGAGAGTTTCACAAGGTATTACTGTCTCATGCACTATTATATATACCCTGCAAAATCTGAATATTGAAACGGTCAAAATAATCTGCTTTTGCATGTCACTGTAGTTTATAAAATAAACAGTGCTACAAAGTACCAGCTGGTGGAGGCAGACAGGCACAAGGCTATTTAAATGTGTATGTTATATGGCTGCTACTTAGTCTTAGTCTCTGACATTCAGTAACATATAATGGAAACATCTTAATTTTAGGATTTCACAACTGTCTATTACGAGAATCAAGTGGATAAAGAAATGTGTGCTTTGGGAGAAAGCTACATTAAAGGAGGCATTGAATTCTATTCCAAGCTGCTGAATAGAAATATTGCTCTCAGGAAACTGATGGGGAAAAAGGTAACTAAAGGATAATCCATAAGAAGAGCTGTTCCCTCCGATGGTATAAGCAAAGCTTTTTAATGGAAGCAAAAAAAATATATATTATAAACCTGTCTGAACAGGTTGTTGAAACTTCTGTATTATTTTGGCACTCACAGGGTAAGCATATGAAATTTTACTGTTGAATGTCCAAAGGCCGAAGTGTGCTGGTATGGAAATCACAGACTTCCAGTTAAAACTAGTGTACTAGAAATGTGTAGTTATAAATTCATGGTATGGAAATTTATGATATAGAGCTCATACAGAATAATGGGAGCTACTGGCTCAAGTGTTGGGTTAAGCCTGGGATTTGATACTGACTTGATGTGGTGCAGATTTTTACACACACCTTTCCCAGTGCAGAGATCCAACAAAATCAGAATTTGTTAATGGACATTGAGCACATAACCAACCACATATTTAGGTGAAATTCTAAACAATCTTCCTTATGTAATGGGAATCGTTAAATTTAATACGTGAAGCAGCTTAATATGACATGCTTGTTTTCTGATCTTCATGTACCACTGTTGTAGCAAATCACGTTTCATGAAGTGGGGGTTCATGACTGTTTTTATCACCATGTTTTTGTACAATTAAAAAGCTGAAAATTAAAATAGTACATGCAACATTAACAACTTACTCAATACTGAAATTAAAGTAAATTGTTACTTTTGCAGGGAGAAAAACTGTATACAGTAACAGGCAATGACCAGTACATGTTGAGACAGTTACATATGCCATTGACACTCCGCAAAGAATACTGTGTGTCTCAACTTGAAAAACTTGCAAAACAACATGCCACAAGCGCTACAGAGCGTACTAGTGCAGATGCAAGTACTCCTGCTCCAGCATAATAAACTGTAATATATCATACCCTACTTCATGGAGAAGCATCTGCTTTTTAAAAGCAAATACAATATTGGTTTGTGAGAGATGGCATGAAAGAAGTGTATCCAACAAATATAGTTTGTTTCATACATGTCTGTGGTCTGGTTCATTCAAGATGTTTCCACAGTAGCTACCCCTTTCACAGGTCATGTTACAGCTGAGGTGTTGCTCACTGGCTTCTTACAGTGTTCGCCTGGATTCCATCCCAGGGAAATTTATGTGACATTTGTAGTGAAAGAAAATTTACTAGGGCAGGTTTTCCTCCAGGGACATTGGTTTTTTCTGATAAAAGCTCCTTATCGTCAGGAGCTAGTACCCCTACTGTCAGCTGTCATTTTGAGAAACACGTGCAGCTGTTCCAAGCATGTGGTCCCAAAAGCAAGTCCCTTTTAAAGTCCATCCATTAAATTATGCCTACATTAAATGTCAGCCAGTTTGTTGTCTTTTCTGATGTCTTCTGTGGGTTTCCTCAGTCCCTCCAAGTAAATGCTATGACAGTACCTTGATTAGGCCATGAGCCGTTCCAAATCCTCTCCAATTCATGAATCATTGAGTATTATATGGTGAGCCACTGACAGCATTGTAAAATAACTTTCTAGAAAAAAAGTATAGACATCACACAACACAGTCATCACACTAGTGAACCGCTTTAGAAAAATATGCACTGCAGTATGGAGATCAACTGTCGAGGAATGCCCAAGAGCACTGGCAGCCCGTATTAAACTGCAGAAGTGGAAAGGGACTGGTCATACACTGAGGAAGGATTCCTTTGCCATAAAGTGGACAAGGACAATATAGAAGAGGAAGACCACGGAGGTGGAGGTGAATGATACAGGGGAAGTTGCAACAGTATGAAAGACTTGGAGGCATGTCAAGGAAATAGCTCGAAACCAAGTCAACTGGCACTGCTTCGTGGAGGCACTATGCTTCGAACTGGAGTAACAGGAATTGACTTGACTTTTATGAATATGGGGATCGACTTTTGATGTTGGTGGTAGTTTTGTACATCTATAGATTCCCGGACTCATACACAGTGTATTGGTAGAAATCACTGCAAATGGACATCAATGTTGCACTGCACTTATGAAGAAAGAAATTTACTTGAATTTGAATCCATGCATGCAACAGCAACATTATCATTTTTTCCAAATTTCACTTCCTAAAATGTTATCTGCTCTCATTACTACTTTGTTAGATACAGAGGACCATGAACAGATGGATACATACTGTAAATTAATTGTCTACATCAAAGCCAATAATTCAGACCAAAACTTTTTGATTATATTAATATTTCCACAATATTAAAATGAAGAATAAGGAACCAGTGTTAGGCACTGAATGTTGGAACCTATGTTACAACTGTGTTGTGACTAGATAATGCATATCATATATTTTACACTTCTACAGCTTCCATTTAAAAAAATAGGATTCAGACAACAGTGAAATGTTCTTTCAACAATATTTTGTAACAAAACATACTCTTTTATGAATGGAATAATTAAATCCATGAAAACAGTAAATTATAATTTCTCACAAAGTGTAACGATTTTACTTTAATAAAATTCACCTGTAAAAGTAATCAATTATGAGCAAAAAAAAGCATTAAAATAAGTTTAACAGTGGAAAGGGTCAACTGTTATTATTCAACAATAATAAGTGTAACATACCATTCTGTTGTAGTACTTGCGAAAAGTTATAGCACTGACATAGTGAACAGGCACTCAAAGGAGTTTGCTGATAGCAACACTTGTTTTAAACTATGATTGTGTGCAAGACATGGATGGATGCTTTACGTCTTCACATACACACATAGTCAATTTAACTAAAACACAAAGACACTGAATTTTAGCTATATTAGACTCCATGTGTATGTACTTCCGTAAGAATGAAGCTCATAGTTTGCAAGATATTGATATTGGTTAAGGTCACTGCTTCCATGGATGGAAACTACCACTTACTGAGGACACAAACATGCTAAACAAAAAAACAACCGTTTTTTTTGCAAATTACTGCAGTATTATAAATGTTTCAAAAATATTTTGCCATCCTCGTTTCTATGTATCAGCAAACATTTTATAAATTTGCACGTCATGCTATGAAGTGTACAGTTGGAGAATATTATACAGAATGCATCCCTTGCAAATGTGGCAGAACTTTACGTACTGTTACAGAACTTTTCTTGCACATACTCCCTATGAGGGACATCTGATTACTTACGATTTCTCTTTCCTTCAACATGCTGTCCTTAGCATTGCAGCTGTTTTTAAATATATACTGACAGCAGTACCTAAAATAAATAGATGCCACATACTGGTACCTGCCATCTCTGATCACATGACACTTGATACACCATATGCCTCTTATTGTGCCCCTGAGTACAACAGCTGTCACAGGAGCCTCACCACATAGGAAGCCTGCATCCACCACAAAGTGTACAGTCCATTCTTCCCCTCCAGATGCACTTGCATTCTTTAATAGAAGAGTCTTAAAGTCACAACCTTCAGCTTCTGAACAGGTCTTGCATCTCCTTGAAATATTTCGCAACACATAATGGAGCTTGTCTTGAAATACTGGAAACTGCTGTTTGAAGACTATCTTTGAATTCTTGCAAAGAATGTGCATTCTTCACAAACACATCTTTCAGTGTTCCCCACACATAATAAGTGCATGGATTGATGTCTGGAGATTGAGGACGCTACAATCCACAAGTTATTTATTCTTCCTTTGAAGAACATAGGCTGTGCGTTTTTGCATGCGCACAACTGCACGTCAGACTCTGACTTTTAGGTCATGCAAAGCAACTTCATGAAATGCATGGGGATTTTTGGAACACCAATATATATTATTCTGAACGATGTTTATATTCCAGTTTCATGTAAACCATGTCTTATCCAAGAAAGATGAGTTATAGATCAAGAAAACCATTGGCTGCTGATTCCTGAAACCACCCGTGATACCAGTTTCTCGCTTCCCAGCCCAGAGGAAAGAGAAGTACAGCTCTGATTTCATATGGACATAATTTATAAACACTGCTGTCCTGAAAGCCAAAAATTTCGAAGCTCTACTTTGATTAGACAACTGGTACTAACTTTTCTGAGGTATGTACCCATTCAAGCACCAGTATCATGCACTTCATCATCAATTTAAACATTTTCATATTTGCTTCTTTTACATGCCCTGTTAATGTGAGTTTTTTTTTGCAAAACTTCTGGAAACATTTTTTCATAATGCATACGTTGCAAAAGTTCCATAAATGGACACACTCTGTTCAACAGAATGCAGTTCTCACACACGCTGTCCCCTGCCCTCAGACTCAAAACACGCGACTTGAATACTTGTCTCACATTCAAACATTGAACAGAGGAAGTTCATGTGGGCTAGCCCTCTCTAAACTGTACTTTCCTACGCTCAGGGACACAACTGGAAGTACTCTGCATATACTGACATCAACTTCCCTGTTAATGTGTGCATTTCCTTGATGTCGGCGATGACTGGTCTGGCTGGTCATATGGTACCACCACGAAGCCAACCAGAGTATCCAGCTATCACAGAATTCCCAGCTGACCCAACTACATGAAAGAAAGAGGTCACAATAAAATATGCTGATACTGCACTGAGATGTGATTAGAGACTGGAGTTAGTAAAATGATGTAATATGTGAAATTAGCTGTGAAGCTTTAACACACACAGACATTATATATATATATATAAGACAAGACAACAAGAACAGAAACAGGGAAAGGTGATAATACCAAAAAACAAAACAAAAAACCTGTATTAAAGTACACAGTGATTCTAAACCAAATAGTTTAACACTTGGATATGCTTGAAAATTTTGTGTTGCCCACTACTTCTCAGCGGGGCAATTATGAATAACTGCACTTCATGGAAGATGAAGCACCATTACACTTTGCACTTCCTATTTGTGTGTGGCTTCACAGAAATTTTCCTGCTTGTGACACACATTTCTTTAGCATAAAATGATAACAATAATGTAATAACACAAAGTTTTTTGCACGCATGGGACTTATGTGTGTACCAAACAGCAGCACGGAAGCACTACAAACAATTTTGTTCCTGTCTAGCATATGTAAAAACCTCAGTACAGGGCAATACTTAGTACTGAATAAAAACAACCCGGCAGCATAAAGTCAGCTGCTACAAAGTGTGAGGTTATCTCTTAACCTTTTAACGCCTAGCAGTAACTTCACGTACCACCAGGTTTAACATTAAAAAATTCTACGTGGTGCCCACATTGCGTTTATGTATTTTGTATGGATCTCAGAACAAACAGCAACTTTTGCCTTCTAAAACATTAAGAGATTGGTTTTTATAACCGAAGTGGAGAGTGTTTACAGCACGGTACGCACTGACTCCTCATATAAAACAGATACGCTTCGTCTTTAAAGGGTTAAACTGCCATATACATGTAACAAAATTTAACATGAAGATAAAGTACAAGTTCCCATGTACATGACGAGGGCATATTGAGAAGTGGGGTGGAGGGAGTGGAGGTATACCTACACACATTAACGTCAGCAGTAACTGAAGTATGTGTTCAGCTTTACCCCTGAGAAAAGAGCCCGCAGCATTGGTTGAATAGGCTGCATGTGCCCCAGAGCCAGTCTGTATGTTCTGAAGAAGAGAAAAGTCCTGCGTCTCTGCCAGGAATACAATTCCTCAATTGTCCAGCCCACAGACGAATCACTATTTTGTCTACACTATCCCCACTCCCACCGAAATTCAAAATGTTTTTACTGCATTTTGTCTAATAATAATTACACACTGCTTAATAACTTACCAAAGTTTGTTTCTGTTCTTCTTTCTGAAGGACTCTTGAGGTCTGTTCTGTATCAAATTTAACAACTGCGGCAATTACACGGGCAAGAACCTGAAAAACAAATTATACCAATGCTCATACAAAAATGCTTCATTGTTTGAAAAAGCAAATCCAGCAATTTTTTGATAATACTTAGTAAACACAAATTTTTTGGAATAAATTGCTAACAGGTGGTCACAAGACTTTAAAATCCAACCACTGAAGACTATAATATCACAGCTACACCAAATCCACACTGCAGAGTCCTTCAAGCACCATATAGTCATTCTACAACTCAAATTCTCCATCTATATGGAAGCCAAAATGCAGTACCATGTTCACATGAGCCTGCAAAAAGTTAATCCACTCAGTGACAATGATGACAATATACTGCCCTATGTTTCCTGCAGGGCACTACAGACGACATCCACAGACAGCACCGTATGGCTCACTAGGCCAGTAAGCATTACACTTTAAAGACCATTTTATAGTCATTTTCAATGATAAATAGAAACAGTAAGGGTAATATCATTCCACCAACACTTAACTCTTCAGACTGATAGCTTACGATGAAGTCCTGTGCATATGGGGGAGTCCACAGAGTATAATGCACAGTGCCATTCATTCTTGAAAGTGGCACAAGATGGGGTAAGTGTTCATCCCCCCCCCCCCCCATACCCATTGAATAGCAGGCTGGGTTGGACCCGCAGCCAGCCTGGACATTTGAAAGTATATCACCATGACTCCTCAATTCCTCACTCATCCGGCCCACAGCCCACTCACTACACCAACTCTACCTTGGCTACAAAATTATCTTGTTCAAGTACCCTAAATTTCATGTTTTACACACTTAGCAAAATGAACATCAAACACAACGCTGTTTGTGTGTGATGGTAGTAATCAGGCTGCAAACAAAGGACTAAACCTCTCTGTATTTCAGCTAACTAACACTTCCAACTTCACACATCTAAATATTTTCCTTATCATTCCACAGTCTTGTGTTACACACATTAATTCACCAGCCAGGTTAATCACTATACTCAGCAAATGAATGTCACTATAAATTCATAAAATTATACCTGTTTAACTTACCACTGGTTCCTTGCCCATCATGTACTCATACAGGATGTTACGTAAATACTCCAGCTCGGTGCACGCATCTTCCAGTGTTATGTTCCCACTTGTTCTCCCTGATGAATTTGGTGTTCTTCTTAGAGACAAAAGCTGACGTAATTCATTAACTTCAAGTCTGTTACAATAATCAAGACTCTCATAAGAAAATTACAATAAAAATTACACTCAACTAGAAGTCAGTAATGGCAGTAGGCATATGAAAAACTAACAAGATCTGAAATCAAAATGGCAAATGGAAGTACATTATATTGATTTCAAGGCTCAATTTTTAGCCCTGATCATTCAAAGAAACAATTTAATACTTTTATTTCAAACCACTGATAGGCTTATGGTGCTGCTACATTTCTCAAGGTTAAGCACATGTACCACAAAGCATCTGTCAAATTTCGGGGCGTTACTAACTGGGTTATGCAGAGTGAAAAATACATCAACATGGCTGTAGTCCTCAACCACCATGGTGCCATGGTTGAAAATTGAGGAAATACAAAAAAAAAACTGATTTATTAATTGTTATGCATACATCAGTTCATGTGACTTCATAAAAGTGTCAAATGTACCTGTGATTTACAGACTGTGTACTCCAAATAACCTCTCAAACACATTTATAAGTTTGGCCACCTGATTGCAGAATCCTTGGTATTCATAATCATACAAATAGTCTGTTTAAATAATAGCATGAAGTTAATACACACACCCAAGTACAATGTCCCTCACAAAACTAGAAATGAAAGGTTTAAGTTAGTACAACCCAAAGTTTGAAAACAGTGATATCAGCACCTGCAAAACGATCCTTAGTCAGTTTCATACACCTCCCATACTAACATAAGATCTGCCTGACTATTATCCTCCTGTTTCCTTCTTGAATGACTGAGCAGCCACTTTCCAAGCCATTTCCCCACCAAAACTCTGTACGAATTTTTTGTCTCCCCAGTCTGAGGTACATGTCTAGCCATTCACAGTCCCCTCAATTTCATTACATTTTAAGAGCACTAGGTGACCTGTGTAAATCACTGAGGTCCTTGTCATATGACAACCTAAACATATAATTTGCATTCTCTGTTCAGAGTAAGAGACCAAATTTGCATTCTCTGTTCAGAGTAAGAGATCAAATTTCACAACTCTTATAAAACAGGTGTCAAAATCAACGAAGTAACATTAACAATATAATTGAGAAGGGGACAAAGCAAACAAATGTTGAAATAAAACTCACCTGTGGAGCCTCTTTGCTTCTTTTAGTTCATTCGCCTGAGCCACCAGCTGACGATGTAATAATTCTATACTTCCCGTCCCACTCTCCACTGCAGCCACTGCCAGCTGGCTTGTATTTTCCAGCTCCTGGTAGCACAGAAATATTTATAACACTGAAAGAATACTATCTGAAGTTAAATTTGATGTTGAACATCCCAGATGGCATATGTATACAAGGTATATATTTCAATTCCTCAGAGAGGAAATCAGTCACGACCAACACTTTTGTTTGCTTTACTAAAAATACTAAGCAACCAGGTTTCGGCTTATATAGCCATCATCAGGCTCCATAAAAACATGAATTATGAAACTCTATGTCACATGAAGGGAAAGGCTTTCCTCTTTTACAAAGTGAAATGATGTTACACAAAATAAAATACTTCATATGAAAGTAATTTAAGATGGTAAAAATATACAAAAAATAGAATAAAAGATGTGTATAAAATGTGAAACATATAACACACGTCAACCATAAGAAATATATGTTGGACAGTATTAACAGCATATGCATGCTAACTTATTTTCACAGATGAAGGACTGATCCTGTTAATATTGTCCAACATATTATATTTCTTACAGTTGATGCACATTATATGTTTCACATTTTATACACATCTTTTATTCTGTTTGTTACATATTTTTACCATCTTAAATTAGTTTCGTACAAAACTTTCTTTTGTATAACATCATTTCACTTTGTAAAAGAGGAAGGCCTTTCCCTTCATGCGATGTAGAGTGTCTTAATTCCTGTTTTTATACAGCCTGATGACGACTATATAAGCCAAACCCTTGTTGCTCAGTATTTTTAATAAAGCACACAAAAGTGTTTGTTGCGACTGATTTCCTCTCTGAGGAATTGAAATACATACTTTATTTGAAATTAAAAGTATTACACATGAAGAAATCAGTGCAGACACTTGAATAAGTTCAGGAAATCCTGTATAATTAATAGTAAAGAAAGGTAAATAAACAATGTACACACTTCTACATACTTTATTACAGTGATGGTAAGGAGAGGAAGTCACTTTGTGGGGGACGGGGGGACGGGGTATGAATGATGTTCATAAAAGAAAAGGTTAATTTGCTGAATATGGAATGAATTACAGGTGATGACTGATGTTCATCAGCGGTTCGGTGAGGTATAGTCTACTCAGTACACTATACCTCACCAAACACGCAACACACGCTACAGGATGAGATCAACAACAGACCGACCACATGCTCGTATGCACGGCCAATAACCAGTTTTTACAAACCATCATAACTTTTCTATGTTAATATCAATTCATGTAAAACTATTTGTACATATTTTATACTCTGAGATCATAAGGCGTACTTATGTATAATCATTACTTGAGGTTAGTGTGTTATTGTTTGTAATTTTTAATTTTATAATTTTATGCATCTATGCATTTTAAACTGTGACATGAGTAAGTACTTCTAGTGTGAAACCACCTACTGTCCATTTGGTTGCAATAAGCACTTGTAGTTCTTTGACAAATAGTCCCTGAGGATGCCACATCATTTCCCTGTATATATGTAGGGGTTGAAAATACAGCATATACTTGTTAATAGTCGAGTGCATTTGTTGGTTTTGACTTAAAACTCATGATAAAATGCACAGTGCAAACAACATAAAAGTTATTCTAAAATGAGTTTAATGCCAATGTTTATGACTTCTCTGGAATGAAGCACCATTATAACACAAAAGTCTCTTGCTCCATATTTGTCACACTTTTATGGAATCACCTGACAGACATCGAGCACCCACTGAACAGAATTAACAAAGTTTGACTGCAATAAAATAATGTGAAGTAATAACACATGTAATTACCTTATGTTGTGCTGTTTCTGTGTCTGAAACATGGGTCTGCAATAAAACATGCAAATTTAATTAAGACAACAGAAAAACAAAGTAAACAGAATACACAGATGAAACAAATGATAATGGGTAACAAAAGAATGTTCAAGCATTCAATACAAAACATAACATAGTAACGACATGAATATTAGGTAAAGACCTGTCCATAACTGAACTTTTCAAAGTTCGGTGTATCTTATCTCACATAATTACACAAACCTGAAGCAAAAAGCACACATTTTACCATATAACATCACTAATGAAAGCTATGGAAGTCAGTCAATAAACTTGTCAATTAATGAAGTGGTTCCCAAATTGCAATTTGATGAAATGTCAACTGTTTGAGAGCCCTTTGCATCAAAAAGTATGTAGTAATGGCTTTTTTTTTTGTATTTTGGCATTGCAATAAAGCACGCTGAAAAAATTAAAAATACATACATGCAGGTTGCACTACTGTATTCTTTTAATTCTGGGAGATGTTACTTTCTGTACACTCAGAGACATGCAGAGTGATACATACATGCAGGCGGTATGACTGTATTTGTTTAACACACAGAAATGTTACCTTTCTGAAGACTCAGAGACGTGCAGAGCGACATTTTCTGCATTGGGTCTTTGTCCTCAGATTTAAACCCATAAGACTTGTCACATGGCAATATTTCTCACAAATGAAGTGTTCAGACACTACAGTTCATTACTTTGGAGGTAACACAGCAATGTTTTCAGTCTCCAAATAAATTTTGCAAGCTGTACCATGGAACTTCATTATTCAAATATGACAAATCATCTACAGGGAGCACAGAATCACTACATTTCACACTGGGAACTGTATTTCATATGTGTATCATCATTTTTAAATGCAAAAAGAATGAGGTTTTACACACTGTTTTTGGAACTGGAATGCCATAGTTACTATAGCGACTAGGCTATGGGCTGCACAGTTTGAGGTCCAAATTCCTGTAGTGGTAAGAGATTTTTCTCTTCTCCAAAACATACAGACTGGCTCTGGGGCCCACCCAGCCTCCTATTAAACTGGTACTGGGCTTCCTTCCCCTTTGTAGCAGCCAGGGCATAAAGTTAACCACTCACCATCATCTGGTGCAGAGGTTAAGAATGTATGGAGCTGTACCTCTACTCCCCCTTTATGCCTTCATGGCATGGACAGAAAAAACTCCACCTTTTTTACAGACTGCTTTAATTTTACAGCCAAATGAAGTGCCTTATGAATAAAAATTCACTCTGTACAATTATACTACTTTACTTTATTTTAAGGACACAAAATAATCTCCAAATAAATGGTAAAAAAGACATTGTTGTCCCGTCCCTGCCATAAGGACATACATGGAAATAGACATATAGCTCCACTCATTCTTAACTTCAGCACTAGGTGAAGGTCAGTGGACAACTGCACACCTCCACTGCCTCACCCCTATGAAAAAACCCCAACACCCACTGAACACAAAGCTGGGTGGGTTCTATAGTTGGTCTGAGGAAGTTGGAGGATGGCACGATTCAAAACCCCAATTCATCCAGCCTGCAGCCTTGTCACTACACCCACTGTGCTGTCCTAGCAGATCTCCAAATAACTGTAATGAATTAGATGTGTGGGAATGAGCCTTGTCAAAAGGCTGCTGAAAAGAAGGTAAGCAGGTACATAACACAGACACATTCAGCTGGAACATCATGTGCATATGACAGCACATATTCTGACTTTCAAAAAAGGAGTTTATGAAGAGACAGATGTTTCAGAAAAATTTCTGTGTTCTTATTAAGTGCAACACTACACAGTTTTCCACTGCATTGTACTCAGCATGACATGCAACTGCAATTATTGTAATTTACAAACAACTAGACAAAACTGCACCTTCCTCTCCCAGCGCCATTCCTTGCTGAGTTCTGTCAGCTCCTCTCTATATCGTGCTTCAGCTTCTGCCAACCGTTGTTCCAGACACTGATGCCATGTCTTGTCTACTTCAGCTAGTTCCTGCTGGTGAGCAGCCTTCAGCTCTTGTATTCGATGTTCACTATCACTGAACTCAATATCTTTCACCTGCATGAACATCACATAACTTGTGAAGACAGGGGACCTTTACCATTTACAGGAGTTACATTCTAAAAAATTCCACAAATGGTAAAACCACAATGCACAAAGTTATGGCACTATGGGCAAAACAAAGTTAGGAGAACCAAAGACATGAATAATGTTAATAAGCAAACCAATGATTAACGAACAAGAAAAGATTTCTGCTGGTGTTTAGTGGACTTATAGTGATTATTCCTGGCCAAAAGTTCTTACAGTGACCAAATGGCACGGAGTGTACATCCCAGTTAAATGTTTGCGAACATGAAAACTCAGCTGCTCATGCAACATATGTGGAACTGTGGTTCTGGAAATACGCCAAATTAAAAACTGCAATGAGTAACAGACTGTTTTTTTACATTGCTAATCCCATGCATGATTATTATTCAAATATGATACTTTTCCCACTAATGCACTGTTTTTAATGTCCATATATTAACATACTCCTAATAGTTTTTCACATCTTAGTCCAACATGTTTCGATCCTACAGGATCATCATCAGGGACTCACTCACAGTTAAATTACTAAAAGTGAAAATCACAGCTTTTTCAGTAAATGTTGTAGAACCAGAATTAATTTGTTAACATGAAGGTTTCCTTGTGTGCGGATTTCAGTGTTTATACTATGTGTTTGACAGTGGATGTGATCAGCACAAGGTGGAAGCACTGGAAAAGTTATGATCGCAACTTTTAGTTTTTTAACTGCTTGTGAGTCCCTGTTAATGATCCTGTACGATCAAAACATTTTGGACTAAGATGTGAAAAAATATTTCAAGTGTGTTATTGTACAGGCATTAAACACAGAGCGTTAGTTGGAAAAGTATTGTATTTGAGTAACCGACTGCTTTTAACTCTGTATACATGGCACTCTTTTGCAATCAACATTCTTTTCTGAAATCCATGGTCCTCCTGGCAATTTTTGCATAACACACTTCCCATGTCCTTAAATTGAGTAAAGCAATTATAAAATCAATTTGACACTTGAGAGATTCTCTTCCATACATACATAAAAACAATGTTGAATGGCTACAATGGACTTGAACGCCACAAACCATACAATGCACAGGCCTTTCTCCTCAACAAATGCGATCATACAGACTTCATTAGACATACAATTCTACTGTCATTGACAGAGTCGTGTCTGCATGTGCTTGCACATGCAGATACGACTTTGTGAGTTTCTTAAAATTTTACAACACACACAATAAATAAGATATTCAACTTTAAAAGTACGAGGTTCTCTGTTGATGACCCCGCACTTTGTCTACTGCATGATTAAAACACCTTGTATTTAACTTTGCAGTTTTCATTTGAATTATATAGTGCTAATGTTTCTTCATTTATTTCATGATACTTCAGTGGACACATATGTTATAAATTGAAACATCTTATATGCAGTAAGTTTTTAAATTTTTTCAATGACCTTACGTTCATCAACCCTCCTATAGAAAGGTTGTATACTAAATACCTTGTAGTTTTCAGAAATTCAAAAGCTGTTGAAGATATGAAGCTGCCTTAATGAACTGTACCTTTATAGCTTCTTCATGTTGCAGATACAGCTGCTGGTAAGCTTGCGCTTGGGCTTCATATGCTTCACGTAATTGTTTAATATGGTCCTGGAGGTCCTTGATTTGGATATTCTCCTCCCGTTCTGCCCTATCTACAAACAGACGTATGCATGTCTGGTAACTCCTTGCATGGTTATTAGCATTTTCACCTTGCACCATGTGTACTTGTAACAGCACTGCGGATTTCGTGAAGGGTGTGTAAAAATTCATGAATTCTGTACACCTTAAAAACTATTACATAGCCTCCAGATAAGGTTACCTTTCAAATTCCAAAGCAATTTATATTCAGGAGGTGCCTGGTGCAAATCCCATCAGAATACACTTGTAATTTAGCAAAATGTCATGGTGGGAATTTGTCTGCAGAAAATAGGTTGGGTGCACATTCAATACCCAGGTTTAAATCAAGCCTCAATAACAATTCTTCACTTGGTTAAAACATAAAATACATTTGTCTGAAACAGGTATCCTACTTAAGGTACACATTTAATTTACTTGCACAATAATGTTATAGAGCTGTATTCTAATTTCAAACAGCTTCTGAACACTCTACACATAAGTGGGGGACAAGATCGGAACCAAGCTCCTGATAATTGCTGTATCTATCTGTGAACATAAGTTCCATTAGAACAGATTCCAGCTATAGAAAATTGCACTTACAAAATCTCAAATAAACATTGTAATTTTAACACAAAAACTTTCTCATATAAAACTTCACGCATCTACCTTCAATGGTTCTGTCAATACAGAGAGCATGTAACCACTGTATAATTATTTCTCATGGTACAAGAAAAGGAAAAAGAATTTAAGAAAGAAAGGAAGGATAGAAAGAAAAAAAGAAGATCTTCCCAAAATTGGAGTATTTTTTCAGAGAAATAAAATATCAGGATCTGGCATAGTAAGCTAGCATCAAAACCCATTCCACAAGTTCTCAAAGTCACCATGTTAGAACTAATAATGGCAGGGAATTACAAGCATGATCTTCATACCAAGAGTCAAGGAAACCATTCAAGCAGTACAAAAATCACTGCAGTACAGAATCACTCAGACATCATCATAAACTTCTCTTCAATTATACAATACAGAAGTAAACTAAAATGAATGAACAAATTTAGTGGGATGCAAAATGGTGAGTGTATGAACTCCCTTACGTATGGCATTTGATATCGTTGACCTGTAATGAGAATCAGTGTATATTTTTGAAAACACTTCTCCCATACTTACCAAACATTTTGTTTTCTATATTAGTAAGTTCCTCATCCTTCTCAGCCAGTCGTTTCTCAAAGTCCTGCACTAGTTGCTTGATCTTCTGTGTATGTGTTTCTTCTAGCTCAGCAAGTTGCTTCTCCTTCACCTGCAAGTCCACTAGGGTGTTGTCCAGTTGATGTTCCAGCTGTCCCTTTTCTACAAGCAACTTCTCCAGATTCTGGATTTCTTTTGTTTTTTCTACTACATCAGCATCAAACCCATGTTTCATGTCTGTTTTCTCTAACAGGTTATCTTCCAGCTGCTCTCTCAATTCATCTGCCTGAAGTCCTTTCAGATTTCCAAGTGCAGCAGTTAATGTTTGTTCCAGAACCAGCTTCTCCTTCAAAACAGTGTCCAATTCTTTCTGCAGCTCTTTATTATTTGCATATAGCTTTTCTACCTGTAGCCATTCATCTTCTTGTTTTTCTTTCTTACTGTTTGCTTCACTTAACTGTTCCTCTAAACAACTTTTCTCTTTCATAAGATTTCCCAACTGTTTTTCAAGATCAAGCCTTGTTTCTTCTACAGCATTTCTCTCAATCATGGACTGCTGAAACTCCTTCTTCAACTCCTTTAGCTGTTGTGTCTTAATTTCTCCATCTGAAGTAAGGCTTTCATTTTGTGACTTCAAATGTAACACTTCTGACTGAAGATTCTGAATTTTATCGCTGATTTCCTTCTCCTGTGTAACAAAATTGTCAATAGTATTTTCCAGAGCAGTCTTTTCTGCCATCAGATGTTCTATTAAATCATAATTTTCTTCATTGGTCTTCTTTAAACCACCAACCACTGAATTCAATTGTTCAAACTGCTCTGTCAGAAGATCATTACTTTCTTTCATGCGCTTACATTCATCGTCCAGAAAGTTAGTCCGCTGCGCCTCCACGTTTAACTGTTCTTCTAACTTAATATTAGATTGCTTAATATCTTCCTCTTTTGCTTTTAACAGTGCTAGCTCTTCTAGACACTTCTCCCTCTCTTCATGTAATGTAATTAATTTTGCTTCAGTTTCCAGCATCTTAGCAGATTCAGTAGTAAATGTGGCTAAAATAGTCTCCTTTTCAGCCACCATGACTTCAAGTTCTTCCTGCTTTTCTTTCAATAGTTGCTCGTAATCAGCACTTTCTTTGTTCACATTTTCAATTTGGGCTGAAAGGAGTTGTACCCTCTGTTGGGACTGGTCCAACTCACATTTCAAATTTAACTGGTCTTCCATAGCTTTAAAGTTTTCTTCTTTCAACATCGCTGCCTCAGCCAACAGCTCTTCTCCTCTCTGTTGAGACTGTTTTAGCTGAGATGACAGGTTGGATGTTTCAAGTTCCAGCCGCTGCTTTGCATTCATTAGCTCCTTTTGTAATGCCTGCAATGCAGTCTCAAGTTTCATAATTTCTGCTTTGTCTGATTTTGATGTATTGTTCCAGACTTCTTCCTGTGATTTCAAGTTTTCAATAACCTTCAAATGTGCCTCTTTAATCTCTTCAATTTGATGCTCCAGGACCTGTTTCTCCTCACTAGCCTTCATTAATTCATTTGATAATTTCTCTGTTTGTATCCTCAGTTCTGTTGTTTCATTATTCGAATCACTCAATGAATCTGTCAGCATCTGTACCTTCTCATTAAGAACACCATTTTCTCTCCTGTGTCCAGTCAAAATATGTGTCAATTCCTCAACAGTTCCAGCAAGCCCAGCTCTCTCTTCGGTCAAAACTACGAACTCTGTTTTCAATGAGTGACAACGATCTTCCAATTCCTTCACCTTGTTATCCAATTTCTCACTTTCCAGTTTTAAGTTCTTGTAATTCCCACTGACTTTTTCCACGTTACTTTCAGCAGAACTTACTTCGTTTTCTAAACATATTATTTTTCTACAACACTCATTGTGTTTATTAGTTAACTCACTTATCTCTGTATCTTTTGACTGCAACTTAATTTTGTAATCATTCCTGAGGATTATCAAATCCTCATTAGCTTTCTCCATTTTCTGAGTTATTTCCCTCTGAAGGTCAGTTACACTGTCCTGTAGTTTAGAAATTTCTTGTTCCTTCTTCTCAAGAGTTTTTGTCATATTCTGTGACTCATGTTGAAGTTTTCTAATTAAAGTATTATTCTCTGAGAGCTCAGTTTCCAAATTTTTCTTTGATAATTTCAAATCCTGTAACATTTCTTCAAGGTCCCTTTCACACTTACTATTTGCATTCTGTTCACTTAGCTGTTTTTCTAACACACTTACATTCTCTCTCAAGTCAGTGTTGATATCATCTTTCTCCTTTAGTTCCCTCCTGACAGTCTCCACTTCTGTCTTTGTCAACTCAAATACATTCATCATCTGAAAGCCCACCCTATCAACATCTTCTTTTGCATGGTTCAGTCTATCACACACATCTGTTCTCAAAGCCTGAACAGACTGCTTAATTTGTGAAACAGCCTTCAAGCTTCCCACCAAACCTGAACTGAGGTTTTCCTTCTCTCTCCTAATTTTTATACACTCCTCTGCACCCTCACTCAACTTTAATTCAAGATTCTGAACTTTGTCTTTCAGGGACACTATCTCAGATGATGTCATTTCTGCATTTTTATCTTTCACAGTAACATACACACTACCCATCTGATTTGATAAAGCCACATACTTATTTTTAGCTTCATCTTTCTTTGATAATTCCAAATCAAGCTGTGATTGTACCTCTGCCCCTTTCTGCCCCTCTTTGAATTCCTGCTCTCGTTCTGAAAGTTCACATTCAGCCTGCAGCCTGTCAGCTAACGCTATTTCAACTTCAGCCTGAAGAGACATTAATTTCTTATTATGTTCAGTAGTAAGAAGTTCGCAGTTAGCTGCCAATTCTGCAATCACATTTTCCTTCTCTGCAAGTTTCATTTCAGCAGCTTGCAGTTTATTCTCAACTTCCTTCAGTGCTACTTCCAGTTTAGAACTCCCTTCAGAATTCACATGGGTGTTTTCAGCTGAAGACTCTTTATCCTGCATGGATTTCAGCTCCAGTTCCAGTGTCTTATTTGTTTCCATTTGTTCCTCAATTTGATGTTTCAGTGCCATAACTTCTGCTTCGAGCTGTTTGTTTGTTAGTTCAGAAGACTCCAGCTTCTCAGACATTTTTGTTCCCAAGTCAATTAATTTCTGTTGCATGTCTTGTTGAAGTAATTTCACTGCTTCTGCCTTCCCTCGAGAAAGTTCCTGTTGGAAGAAGCGGCCCCCATTAACCTTCTAAACCTAGCGGTAACTTTACGTACTACCCGGTTTACATTAAAAAATTCTACGTGCTGCCCACATTGCGTTTATGTGTTTTGTATGGATCTCAGAACAAACAGCGACTTTTGCCTTATAAAACATTAAGAGACTGGTTTTTATAACCGAAGTGGAGAGTGTTTACAGCGCGGTACGCACTGAGTCCTTATATAAAACAGATACGCTTCGTCTTTAAAGGGTTAAACCACAGATAAAGTAATTTCCTAACCTGAATCCACTTTGTTTGCAAAACTGTATAGAACCAGACTATTCAGAAGGCAGGATTCCTTTTGCACAGCAATATAACAAGCATTCTGATCAAGACTCATAAATCCCACCCTCTTGTTGCATACTTTCATTTTACTTCATTTTATTTTTGTGACAAAAATATTACTTAAATATGGATTCTGTGCACGTTAAATGTCAGATATAACATCAACATTTCATGCTGTTGCCATCTTTGTGCTGGTTAATTTATAACAATATTTCAGCTAAAATTCAGGTATGTTTACAATCTCTCAGCATACCAATTTCTACATGCTCAACTCCAGTAGATCATCTAACCCAAGAGTGTCCAACCTTTTTTGGTAAAGGACCACAACAAATACTGTGGGCTGGTTCAAGCGCCACATGTGAAAAAATCACAGGAAGTAATACATCTAACCACTGCAATTGTTGCATAATTTTTTCCAGTATATATAATTTACAAATGTGTCCGTGGGCCACATAATGCAACATGGCAGGCTACATGCAGTCTGCAGTAGTTTTAAATAGATTATCAATCAAAAGTACTTCATTCAAGAGACAAAATTATTGGGGTCTCAAAATTGTGGACTTTTTCCTGTTACATTAACTTATTTACAAAATCATATAAAAAAGGACTACAGGGACTCACTCCACAGAACTCACTTCACACACATTTGTCAGGTAACTGTTTCAGTGATAAACACAAAGATCAGCAGGTAGTAAACATGAGTTGCTTAAACACAGTAAATCCAATAGTATCTATGCACTACAGTGTTGCCTTGTCCAGTGCAGGGGTTAGGAGGTGGAATCACAATGTTGGGCAAAAGCATGCTGTGCAAACTTCTCATGGGGGACAAAAAAAGTTACGTGAACACAAACACTTATACAGCACCCCCCCCCCCCCAACCTCAACCATTTAAAATACATACATTTTTGAACATTAAACATCTACACAATCCTTGGGTATTTGATGCTGCCAGCTTCTGTGGTAGTTGAGTAACCACCTACATTTACCTACTTCTATTCACATTTTTCAACCTTGAGTGCTTATTTTCTCAATATATTTCACTATTTTTACCCACATATAGTCAAAACTGTGTTAGGCAAGAGGCTACTGTATTATATTAAACAAAGTTTCCACCAAACACCCACAAACTGATGCCACTTTTACTACCTGTATGAGAGTCTGACGGTCTTCCTCAGAATTGCCAGCATCTTCTGTTGATGGTGCAGCAGCCACTGACTTTAGTCTTGCAACCTCATTCTGCAACATGCTGGCTATACAGTATTGACAAAAAAAGAAAATTTTAGTGCAGTGATGCTTATCAACATAGAACAGATACGTAACTACTTACATCAAGCACAGCCCTTCTTATAAAATAATATTTCTCATCTTGTCCACTAATTCCCTACACATGAACATTCAATACCATGTCTGCAACATCCCACCACTAGTCCTTATCCTCAGCCACATGAATGTGTTCCACACCCATCCATCCAGTCTGCTTTTAACAATTTTAATATTATGCTCCCACCTCATTCAAGTACTCAAAGTGGTCACATCCCTTTAGGTTTTAAAGTCAAAAATTTGTACGCATTTCTCTTCTGCCAATGTGTGCAACATGCTCTGCTCAACTTATCCTCTTTGATGCATTCATCCTAATAATATCTGGTAACATATAAATTGTGAAGCTCCCTCATTCTATAAATAACAAACCATTAAAGTGGATGTAAATGGCACCCACCTTATTAGTAACCAAACATGTCTGTCTTTCTTGACCATTATTAGGGATAATGCTTACACCAGTTTTCATAGAATTAAAAAAACTGACCCTTTAATTTACATTGTGTCCTGTATTCTGTCCTGCACTAAAATCTTCTAAACCAGTACCTGATCTTACACACCTATTTCTTCTTGATATTATTACATCTATATAACTTTTTCTAGAAAGCCTGTATATCAAATTTAATAAAAACCAAATGGGTTACCTGTGGATGCAGGTCACAAATGGATGGATAAATGGGCAAATTGACAGACTGACAGAAGGATGGGGGAACTGATGGACCAACAGATGGACGGACTGGTGAAGAGGCAGATGTGAACTCATGGGCAGATGAGCAGATGGACTGACATACGGACCAGGGGACAGGCCAACAGGTGGACACACAAACAGGCAGACAGACCAATGCATGGACACAGTCCTCACATAAAGCTATTTTCACTTTTTCTTTTTTCTTCACAAAACATGTAAAACAATGGAGTGAACACTGGGTGGTCATGTATTGATCACGACTGTTAGTGAGAGGCGGGTGACTGCCTGAGTCATGGCACAGGCCACAAACTGCACGGTGTAATGACAATATCAGATGAAGTTCGGACACCAAAAACATCCAAGAAATAAGTTCCTTGGCAGAAACAGTTTCCTTGCAACAAGGATTTAAATAGCCATTACGCCTGAAAGAAACTCCAATATTGTCATCACAATGTAGTAACATGTTATGCTCTGCATTCAAAAAATGCATATACACAGACCTTTCGCTTACCTCTTTCAACTAATGCTTCTTTGTCATGCGTTATTTCTGTCAATGAATCTCTCAGACACCTAATCTGTTCCTCCTTTGCCTCCAGTTCTCTATGGATAGTCATTTTATTTTCAGCTAGAGACAGGGCAGCGTCTTCTTCCCTTTTGCGCAATATATCCAGTGCCTCTTCCAAACTCCCTATCTCCTGTCGAGCTGTGAATAGCTCCTCAGTTAGTTTTGACACCTGTGTGCTGCTTGATTCCTGGTGATGTGTTTAAAGAGAAAACGCACATAACCACATTCCTCCAAAACTCTAAAATCTCATGCAGCAGTTTAACTTCCTTCACACTGCAATAATCCACACATAACTATAAGTACCTATCTAGCTACCATTCACCAACCCAACGGACTGACTGTCTGTCTACATAACCAACTCTCTACCTTACCCTGGAATCATAACCTACACAACTTTAAAAAACCGTACCTCAGATTCCAGGGAATATAATCCACAACACTGCAATTTATTTCGGTAAGATCTGATTTAAAATTAACATTTTTCATCAATCATAGCCTTCCTTGTGACAACTTTCCCAGATGTTTCCCCCACCACAATTCCAGATACACATGTTCAACATCTGTGCCACCTGTCCAATACAGCGCAGCTTACTAATACCCATGACGACTATAAATTGTGAAGTTCCACAACACATTATTTCCTCATTTCCTCATGCAGTTCAGTTCTCCTGGGCTCATACACTTTTCTGGCACTTAGTTTTCAAAAACCATGCTTGTTATTGTACACTCTTCCTTTAGGGTTCACTCCATGTTTCAAGGTCACACAAAACACACAAATTAATTGCATGTTATTTTAATGGCTTTAAATATGCTTCATATTTTACATTTCATGCCAGTTTCCTCAAATTTCTGTACCAAACTCTACTCACCTTTGCTTCCACTAGGGCCTGTTGAAGTTGCTGATTCTCTAAGTTGAGCTGTGTTACACGTTCCTTATTGCATCTGATTGATTCCTTACATTTGCTAAGCAATGACTCAAGTTTCCGAATTTTCTCTGTAAAATGAAGTCAGTTGCGTATTTACCCTGCAAATGGTAAGACAGACAGAGAAGAGCAAAATCCTGACGGATATAAATGTCAGGAAAACCCTAACATGGCACCCACGCTGTGAACTTTTGAGGATATGAGATGAAAGATGATGATGACATGTGACTGTCATCCTCTTTAACTGTTTTATTAGCATACTCAGCTTTTGATATGATTATGGAGCTCTGTCTCCCACATTTAATTTTGTCACCTGGTTGAAAAAAATTAACCCCTTATATCAGCCATACTATAATGGAACTTACACAAGCATGTGGTTATTAATAAACATATATTTGTACAAAAAAATTACCATGACTGCTATATAACATGCAATTCAAAGAAAAATTACACTGGCACTGCTGTTTCTCTTTCTCACTAATGCACTTCTCCCTTTTCTGTTACATAAATTTTTGTGCACTTATATGGCTCAAACATACAACTCCAGGTGTTACAGAGAACAAAAATTTTGCCCTTGCTACATACCACAGGAATTTCAAAAACAGAGATTTTGAGATTGTGATACCTTGAAACATTTGAGGTCATACATAAGAACAAAAAGCTGAATGTATACATGACCATTGCTAGGTCCATATTGGGGCGAAGTTCACATATGTGTTCAGACAAAAACATCAACAGCCTCCAAAACAAGAAGTGACAACCACAGCTGTGGAGTCGGAGTCAGAGTCGGAAGGAATTTTGGGTGGAGTCGGAGTCAGAGTCAGTAAAAATGTACCGACTCTGACTTCGACCTCAATATAAAATCTTAAATAGATACCAGCTACAATAACCATTAGATTTATACTTAAATGTAGGTTATAAGTCTAAAAAGTAGCCTGACGATTCACACAGTGGTGATTAAATGTCTTATGGTACCATTTTAGTTGGTTTACTATTACTAATACATATTGAGCTTTTATGAAGGAGCTCGAGTCAGAATCACAGATTTAAAAATTGAGGAGTAGGAATTGGAGGTTTTGTGTACTTACTCCACAGCCCTGGTGGCAACACTGTTGATGGGGAACACTATACTTCCCAAGATGACGCCAGCAGAACAGGGTGACACACACAACAAACCAAACCATTACGAAATGTACACGGGTTGGACACCCAGACTCTGCTAAGTACGCAAAATGCACCACACAGAATTCATAAACATTGGTGTTAATGTACTGCTGGGAACTAACTTCAAACAAGCAAGATCACATAATGTGAATCTGCAAATATGAGGGATGATAATGTCCCAGAATTTGAAAACCTCTGATTTCGAACATATGGAAGCACCCTCACACTGCTGAGAATTATGTTACATCATTTGGGACTTTCCCTTTGATGTTGCTTATATAACACAATGGTTAATTACCGTCAACACAGAATCAAGCCAGTTCAATAGACTTCACAACTTCACAGCCTATTTTGCTGATTCATCTTTATTATCTCATCCACATGCTGATCTCCTGCATACCCCTGTTCCTGCAGTTTTACAACTAAAATACTGTATCACAATGTAATACAATGTCCATTTACCTTTAAGTACTGACTCTGCCTCATTGGAAGGTGCCACTTCCGCTTCAAGCTGTCTCTTTGGCAGAGGTACAGTAGGCTCTCCACCTGACAAGTCAATAAGCAGATTTTCTGAATAACTCCCTTTTTGAGTGCTTGAATCATCTTCTTCCTTACCACCATTTAATTTTAACAGTTCAATTTTTGTAAGTAAAGTGCTGATCAAATGGTCTTTCTCTTCCAAATCATTTCTTAAGGCATCTTCTAAGTGAGCTTTGGCTTTTTGCTCTAATTGGCACTGTTCCTTCAACTCAGCAATCCTTCGCAATGCTTTATCCTGGCTCTCCACCAAAACAGTCTGAAAAAATGTAGAATTTTCTCAGCAGAGGAGTGGGTTTTGTACAGCACAGGAGGAAAAAAATAAAACACTGGTGCTATGAATGCCATCAGAGTTCAAAAATGTGTTTCTTAAAATTAACTTTTGTTGTTTGAATGAATATGACTCAAACACAAAATTCACATGTGGTAGGTAATTAACCAAACCTATTGCAAGCATGCTGCCCAGATACAGGTACATAAAAATTACAGTTCAAGGAAACTGCGATATGGGGTGCATCTGCATACTTTGCTTATGGTCTGAGATCTGTGCTCTTCTGGGGTATTACGCAGTATTGAATGGTAATCCTTTACTGACATTTTGTGACAACGTATCGGACCCATCTTCAAGAGTGAAGTAGTCAAGCAGTCTTCTTGGACCACTTGACCCTTGACGATGGATCCAATACATTTTTCCAAAACGTCAGTAAAGGATTACCATTCGACACTGTGTAATACCTCAGAAGAGGGCATATCTCACCAACATTGCAGCAGAAGACTGAAATCACGGATTGCTTATGGTTTGCCCACCTCGACAGAAAGACTCCTGCTCTTATAGCAACAGCATTCCAACACATAGCAGAAGTGGTTCTACATACTTCTCCACTTGCACACTTTACAAACGCAGCATCACCAATTCTCTATCCGTATGCAGTTTGCTTCACCATGACAGCACAGAGAAACTAACACTGTTTACAAAGTTCTGGAGCATAGTGAAACAAACCATACACGTTAAAACAGAAAACAGGACCACAATGTATAAAGCTGTAATATAAACAAAATTACCTGATCATCAAAACAAATTTCAAATTTTGACCCAAATGAGTTAACTACGAGTATCTTGTCATTAGTTTATATGACCTCTGTTTCAATGCATAACTTTCGATGTCTTGGATTTAATCATGTCTGTTAAACAACCTGTGCTTCGCAGTAAAGTGCAAACTAAGTTAACAATCCTGTGCAGCCATTCCATCCTCACCTAACTTAAATTTGCACTATAAAGTATTAATACATGTTGTTTTAAATATGCAACGTTTCTTACTTGCACAGTACAGTTACAAAATCAGAGATGTTCCTTACACTCACACGATACACGACTCAGGTTTCATACCTTTGCTTTGACATTCTCTCGATCAAGCTCTCTATAATGACGTGCCAAATCCGCATATCGTCCTTTGTACTTTGTATAGCGTGCCTGCACCTTGCGATAAGCTGTGCAGAGCTGCTCTTTAGTGATCCTCTCCAATTGGTGCCCAAGTGAATCCTCTAATTCACTTGCAGACTCTAGATCAGACTGAAAATCAGCAGCAAGAAATTATAAACAGAATTGCGATATTTAAACACTACTTTATAACCTGTAATGGACATCATTCGTGTTACATAATTAATCAGTTCACCCATTCATTCAGCTGTATTCACAACCACACCGTATAGTCATTGCAGGCATACATAAAATGTCATATCTGTCTGCCTACGTGACTCATTCGCAAAACTAAAGGATTCTCAAGAAATTCAGTGATGCGGTGGGCACTCAGAGCTTTTATCTGTATCAGGTCATTTCAGTTTAACAACATAACTGCCGCAGTGGTAACAGTATCTGCCGCAAACCATCTACCACATGCCATGGCAGTCACTGGCAACCACTGTGTAATGTCTGAACAAGTTTTCACGCTGGCACCATATGTCCGCTGCTCACACACAATCTTTAACATTTCGTGTCCACTAGTTTGAGTATGTGTTATGAATTTATTTCATATATACATGCACAACAAGTTGTGTTTTGATGGTTTGTTATTTAATTTTATATGAATAACAATAATGCTATGGAAACTAAGATAAGGATGGTCACAGTAAAGTTAAAAAACAGTCAGATTTTTCCACCCCACCTGCAGACTAAATGAATTCAATACTGGTGATTCAAAGATGGGAAATAGTGACGATGCATCACTAGTTATTGAACTTGTTGAGGAACGGCGTGATCTTCCGCCTGCAGAGGGTACTGGAGGAGACAATGGTGCTTCTCCATGCAAATCCACTGATTGGAATTCTCCACTCTTTGAGGGTGAGTTCTGAGGTGTTTCTGGAAAGTTGGAAGAAACATTTCAACTTCTCACTGCATCAGATATGACTGAACCTTCCCCTTCCACACCTCCTAACGTAGTATAATAAGGTGAAATGGAGCTCACATAAAATTCAAACATCCAGTAAAAGAACATGGCTGATGACACCATTCACAAGTGTTCTAAATAAAAAAAGTTCCAAGAAAACACATGAACTATAACCGCAGGCCCATTCAAAAAAAATGTTTAACACAATCGGTCAGACTGCCAGCAACACAACTTTAATCTATAACCTACACTACTTAAGAAAATATATGGGCCCACATTCTCGTGATACACTTTCTATGAATTTTTAACAGGCAATTTAAAAACTCAACGAATAAACATAATACATTGTGAAATCATAATGGTTAAGTTGTCCCTGTGCTTAAGCACCATGGCACACAGACAAATGGAGAAGCAGAGTGACAACTCCACACATTCATAAGCTAGCAGTAAACAGAGACAGTAATTAGCACCATGCTCCAGCCATTTTAGCTCTGGAAAATGTATTCTGAAATAACTGGACCCAAAACAACCTCCATGCAGTAGAACCCTTCTGAACTGCTAACTCGCTCAGTTACATTAGAATTAACCCCATGTAAGCAACCCACACATTCATTATCATTGCCACAAGGGCCCACCACTGATTCCCGGACAGTACATAGTCCCCCACTCTTTTTCTTTAAAATCCATTTTAATATCATTCTCCCATCTATGTCTACATCTTCCAAGTGGTCTTTTTATATATTTGCCTACAGAAGATGGTACCGCTGAACATACACAAAGGTTTAAGGGTTGCTACCACTGACCAGTAACTTTGTGAGTGGTATAAGGAAACCGTAAAGTTTGGTGAGGTTTCTAGAAAGCACAGGCCATGTCAGTGATGCTTTCTTCTTGATACCATGATAACAAATGTAGAAGTCATAAGACATGGCACAAGCATAAGCACTAACAGCTGCACGATGCCACTAAAATCAATACAGAAACCCTAACCTCTCAGTAAAATAAAAACCCGACCCTGAACAGGAAGTAGACTGCATTTTGCCTTGCTCCTGTTATCACACCTTACAGTACAAGGTTGCCGTCTTTCGTAATTTGCAATTCACTTCGGTGCCATGGCTTCACCTTGAGTGTGTGACAGTGTTGTGCTGAATCCCTGAATTCATTACACACCTTGGAAGGTATTATTTATGAGAACTGATCAAGTAAGTACATATTACTCGGGGCTCGAGTGGCTACCGGGCACGTCGGCAGGTGTCGGATGGCCAGGGACCTGTCCTTGTGGCAGGTCTGTGTCTGAATATAAAATAGGAGACCGTGGACCAACTCCCCAACCCCAAGGTGTTATGTGTGGCTTGCCTTAATCCATGTTGAAGGGGTGCATGGCACATGGGTGATGTGTCCTTAACGGAGCCTATGGGAAACCAGGCAACATCCCCGAGTACGTTGCCTTGCACTGGTATAGAGAGCTCTGCCAGTGTTGACTGTTATTTGTCCTGTACTCATGGGACAAAAATGGACACGAATACTTTTGAACCTGAACAAGAAGCGGTTGTGCCCGCAGACTTGTTACAGCAAGAAGCACATGTGGAGGTTGTAGGCCCTAAGCCTTCCACTGATCTTTCAGATGAGGTGAGATTGGCTGCAGGCAAATCAATGACAAGACTGCCGACCAAGAAACTCTCTGCAGTGCGATGGAAAAGGCTCACCAGAGAAAGGAAGATGAAGAAGGAGGGAACTTGGACAGATAAGAAGCCTCCAAGGAAAACTCCTTCATCTCTGGGGATGGGTGCGGCAGGGAGCAGTGGGGGTGTAAAAAGAGCCCACTCTGACTCGAGCACTCCATCTTCAGAAAAACAGCAACCCAAAAAACACAGGGGCACTCAAGTGCAGACTGGGTCATACAAGGAAGCTGTTGTTGGTATCAAGATGGCAGTTATTCACAGACATCATCCTGATGTCAAACTGGATCAGTCTCAGGCTAACCTGACTCAGGTAAAACTCTTATTTGCTGTGGATGCGAACCCTTTAGGGGAGGTGCCTCCACAGTTTTTGTACTCTAAATTTGCACAAGGTACATTCTGGATCACCTGTATAAATGAACCTTCTAAGGTCTGGTTAATGCAGGCAATTAGTTGAGTTCGGGAGTTGTGGGACAGGTGAAGCTGACTGTAGTCAACTCCAAAGACCTCCCAAAGAGACCCCGGGTGCTTGTCAGCATTCCTGACACTTCAGAGTTTACCACTGTTGTGACTCAACTCGGGATGCAAAATCCTGAGCTAAATACCACAGATTGGTCAGTCAAAAGTTGTAAGGTCACTGAGAAGGAGTAGACTCTGGCCTTCTCTACTGACTCTGACTCTTTCAAAGCCCTGACTAAATCACACTTCAAGGATTTCTGGGGATTGGGGAGCGTTATCTTCCAGACTCTGAAGGATGTAAAGAAAAGGCCAGAGGCTGAGAGTGCCGTAGGTAAATCTCCACCACAGTAGGGCAGCCCCGGCAGCCCTCTGTGTTGCCAGGAAGAACTGCGATGTTGCCCTCATATAGAAACCCTGGACCTATATGGGGGAAATTACAGGCCTCAAGGAGGTAGGTGGAGAACTAATTTATAGCAGATCCATCCAGAATCCTAGGACCTGTATTCTAGTCAAGAAAGACTTTTGGATACTGCTGTTGATGCATTGCTGTTCCAGGGACCTCGCCATAGTTCAAATTAAAACATCGTGGGGCAGGTGGCCGAGAGAGATTATTCTCAGATCGGGTTACCTTCCATACGATGATACTGAACCCCCACCCACCAGGGAGTTGGAGAGGCTGGTGACTGGCTGCAGGGCTGAAGGAACTCACCTGGTGATGCTGCGATGCAAATGTGCATCACACCTCCTGGCGCAGCATGAATATCAACAACAGAGGTGAGTCCCTGTTTAACCTTTTAAAGCCTGGCGGTAACTTTACATACAATCAGGTTTAACATTAAAAAATTCTACGTGGTGCACACATTGCGTTTATGTGTTTTGTACGGGTCTCAGAACAAACAGCAACTTCTGCCTTATGAAACATTAAGAGACTGGTTTTTATAAGCGAAGTGGAGAGTGTTTACTGCACGGTACACACTGAATCCTTATATAAAACAGATATGCTTCGTCTTTAAATGGTTAATTGTATTACAGCTAATGGATTGGACATAATGAATACAGGTAACAGACCTACCTTTGTTACATCTAACAGGCAGGAAGTTATTGATATCACAATTGCCACAATTTGCACTTGCAGTTTTATTAAAGACTGGCATGTAACTGAGGAAATAAGTTGTTCAGACCACAGACACATCTGATTTGCTGTCATGGGTACTGACCGTCTACTTGAATTCTATCGCAATCCATGCAGGACCATCTGGTAGTCCTTCAGAACTGACCTGTCAGGTTGTCTACGTCATATGAAAGACAGGATTACTAACTTTACAGATCTAGAAACTGCTTCAAGGCAGTTTCAGGATGCTGTTGTTTTTGCATCTAATGAAAACTGTCTGTCTACCGTGAGGCGGAACAGCAAGAATACATCCTGGTGGAATCAAGACCTTGTGGAGAGAAGGAGGAAAGTTCGCAGGTTATTTAATGTGGCAAAGAAGCCAGGGAATTGGACTGACTATAAAAGAACCCTAACTGATTATAATAAGGCACTAAGACAGGCCGAGAGAGAATCCTGGAGAAGACACTGTGAGGAGATTGAGAAGGCTCCAGAATGTGCCAGACTCCAGAGGATTCTTTCAAAGGATGGGCAGCATGCAGTTAGTTCTCTCCGGCTTGAAAACAGAGAATATACCAAAACAGAGAAGGGAACCCTGAAGGAGTTATGCCAGGTCTACTTCCCTGGTTTAAAAATAATTTTAGAACCTTCTGGAGGCTGGGACGGTCTTGAACTGGAGTCTCCAAAACTGAAGGGGTCCAGGGAAGACTGGGCAGTTTCCAGAAGGGTCATAAGTTATGATAAATTGAAACGGGCTGTTTTCTCATTTCAACCTTATAAATTCCCAGGCACTGATGGAATAATGCCCATCATGCTACAGCAGGGTTTTGAACTGCTTGCGGGAAAACTTTTAATGTTACTAAGAGCCAGTCTGGCCTTAGGTTACATTCCTATGAGCTGGAGGCACATGAGGGTGGTATTTACACCAAAACCTGGGAAACCTCTGTCCCAGGTGAAATCCCTGAGACCCATCAGCCTCATGTCATTTATACTCACGACACTTGAGAAATTACTTGACAGACATATCAGGGGTGGTATCTTGGTTGAAAAACCACTTCACCAGAACCAGTTTGCATACAGGGCAGGTATGTCTACAGAAACAGCACTCTTTCTGGTTGTACATAGACTGGAAAAGTCCTTCAGTCATAAAGAGATTGCGTTGGGTGCCTTCCTGGATGTTGAGGGGGCATTCGACACCTCTTTTAATACAGTAACTACGGCTGCAAGACAGCATGGACTTGAGGAAACCTGCTGCAGTTGGGTTAGGTCCATGCTTGAAAGCAGACTAGTACACACTTCCCCCATTGGCAGCAGTTTGACTGCTAAAGTTGTAGAAGGATGTCCACAAGGCGGAGTTTTGTCTCCCCTTTTGTGGAACCTAGTCGTTGATATGCTTTTGGTTGCTACCAATGACCTAGGCTTTAGTACATGCTATGCTGATGACATTGTTATCATAGTCCAAGGTAAATTTGCACACACAGTCAGGGAGCTTATGCAAGGTGCCCTGAATGTGGTTGTTAAATGGGCTGTAAAAGATGGCCTGAATATTAGCCCTCACAAAACAGTCATAGTTCCCTTTACCAATAGAAGGAGAATAGAGGACTCTGGACCCTCACACTTCATGGTAACGAACTTAAAATGCTGTGAGAGGTTAAGTTTAGACTCCAAACTTAACTGGAACCAACATTTGAAGAAAATTATGAGAAAAGCACAAACCACCTTTGCGGTGGTTAGATGCATGTATGGTAAAAGATGGGGTCTAAGACCTAATATGGTGCACTGGCTCCATACTAGGGTAATCAGACCTTCCATAGTCCATGCTGCCTTGGTTTAGTGGCCCAACGTCAAGCAAAAAACAACTAAAACTCAATTAGGCAGGATTCAAGGAATGGCCTGTCTAGTTATTACAGGGGCTATGAAACTGACCCCTACTGCAGCAATGGAGGCACTTCTGAATCTGACTCTGCTGATCTGTTGATCATGGCAGAGGTGAGGATGGCACTCTATAGGCTGCATAATACTAAAGCAACCAACTGTTCCAAAAACAGTGTCAGGGCTGCTAACCATCTGGAAAAATGTGGGTGACCCTTTATTACACGTGCATTTGTACTACACCACTCCAGTTTATCGTTATTCCAAAATCTTCAGTGTCATAATAGACCAGGCTTATTGAAAAAAAAAAAAAAATACCCAGTGTTCCCTAAGGATGCTCTGATCTAGTTCACTGACGGTTCCACGGCTGACTCAGGGACAGGGTCTGGTATTTATGGCATAAGACCAAATAGAATCTTTAGCTTCCCTTTGGGTAAATTTGCCACAGTTTTTCACACTGAAATATGTGCCACTCTTCAATGTGCATGTGAAAATATAAGAAGCGCTTATAAACATCGGTGGATCCTTATTTTTTCTGATAGCCAGGCTGCACTTAAGGCGCTTAGCAGCCCGAAAGTGACTTTAGGACTGGCTGCAGAATGCCTGGATGCTCTCTCTGCGCTGGCTAGCCTGCATGAGGTAACCCTCATTTGGGTGCCGAGGCACTGTGGGATTCCTGGCAATGACGACACAGACAAACTTGCCAGACAAGCATCAGCTATACTGTTACTTGGTCCAGAGCCGGCTCTTGGAATATCTAGGTGTTCAGCAAGAGATGCAATTAAGAACTGGACTGAGTATCAACATTATATTGCCTGCAAAGATTTACCAGGTCATAGACATGGCAAACTTTTTATTAGTACACCACGTAAGAGAAGAGCTGAAGACCTGCTTAAATTAAGTAGGCATCAACTAAAAATGGCAGTTGCAATCCTCACAGGACATGCTCCTCTGAGGAAGCACCTGCATATTATGAGCCTGTTTGATGGGGATCCAACCTGCAGATTTTGCAGGATGGAGACTGCAACAGTGCGGCATATTATTTGCTGCTGCAAGGTGTTGGCTTGTCAGCGCTATAATTTCTTTAGGAATCTGTTTGCTGAACCAGAAGATATAAGCACAGCTTCAGTAAGGGACCCTCGCCTCTTTATAAGAGGCACAGGACTACTGAACCTGTGCTGAATGGAGTATTTAGGGCTGCACAATAAGCCTAAGGCTGAGGTGCATCCAGAGCATCAGCTGACAGGCCCTAAGGAGGAGGAGGAGGAGGAGGAGGAGGAGGAGGAGGAGGAGGAGGAGGAGGAGGAGGAGGAGGGGGAGGAGGAGGAAGAAGAGGAAGAAGAAGAACATATTACATTTATATTACCAGTGTAATGAACAGATATTGCTGTGGATAGGACAGAAAAATATGTGCCGTATTACAGACGTCACTGAATAAAGGTTGGTCCAAACAACTGGCTCAGCTACTGTGAGGCAGTGGGCCATCATCACATTCACTGCCATTGAGTACTCAAAATCCCACCTAATTCCACCCCAATCTGTTTATCAAGGCCTTAGTTGAATATTGATTATTATACTTAAATGAATTCTATATGAGGAGTTTGAACCTTTCTAATACGCATAAGCAAGTACAATTTCCACGCCCACTTCTTATAATACATCAGTGCCCTTAACCTGATCTTTCTCATTTCCAACTTACCTTCACTCTCATCGCCAATGCTAAAATCATCATTTGAAGCAGGTACAACAACGGAACTACTTGATGAAGACACTACTGCCTGAAAGATTAAGAAACAAAGTTATCACATTCACCTGCAGAGCAGTCGAACAGTAGCTCAAACTGGCTGAATATTCGTAAATATTCCGGCAGTACATCCACGTTTGCCAGCTACAACGACCAAACCTGTGTCAACTGCTGGACAGATGCCGATAGCTTTAAAGGAGACTGCTTAACTTCTTCCGCTATTTTGTTCTTAAGCTTTGTAAACATATCTGTACACGCTACAACTAGTGGCGAAAATGTTTACGTAGATATTCTTTACGGCACCCTCCCCTCTCTCACATTTCTGGTGACATATTACTGAATAATTTACGTCCTTCGCCGACTTCTCGGAAGATGGCTCTGATCCGCCGCGTGGGCTAGTCAGAAGCGACGGCAAGATAACTCACATTTTAACCTGAGAAGAAGGCCCGGAATGGAACAAATTTGACTCTGTGTTTTAGTTTTCTTGTGACATATGCTTACGTTTTTATCACTACAGATTTCCACTATAATATCAATTAATTGCTAAATCAAGAACAAATGCATAACAGTTCGTTCATCGGTGTCTCAGTTGAGCAACCGAAACCGACATAAGTATGAACTAACATACCGACCAGATGGAAGCACATTCCACATACATTCTTTATAGCCAGGCGCGAATATCCGTCTGCAGATGCTTCAGTTAATTTATTGACCCTTTAATTGTCTTTAATATTAATATTATTGCGCTAGTTTATGCGGCAACTCTTCGCTCAGTGGAACTAGAATACATTACAAGAAATATCCCTGATTTTGTGTTAATTCGTTTGTTTGTTTAAAATATTATTTAAATCGACTAGCATTTCTGACCACATATACATTTTATGTTTCAAACTAGGACTGGGATTAAATTTGTGAATAGTAATGCAGTTGTAAAAGGTTAGATGCGTAATGGATCTGGCTTCAGGCGCTGGCCTAGACAAGACAGCACTATTCCCTCCTGGAACCATAATCTCCAGCAAGCGTCCTGTTTGCAAGGTGTGCCTGCCCCCGCACGACGCCACAGGGGTAAAATTTTCCCTGACGTCCAGTTAGATTGCGATGTCAGAAGGCACTGCTTTGACCAAGTCCAGTCGCAAATGACTTCAGCAGAAAGCAAGTAACAGGAACACCGGTCCACAGATTTTCTGTTCCTGGGCTCATTAGCGCCGACTTGCCCAGTTCCAACTTCACACATGACTGACCAGGCCGCCGCAGTGATAGTCTTGCACCTAACCTACTGAATCACTATACGTCCCAACGTATACCACTTCTATTTGACTTACATATTTCAAACTCGTGTTTTTTGCCATCTGCGAGTTTTAATATTGAAATATCTTATCGTATTGTAATTCATATTGTTTGTTTGACGGAGAAAAATATTTTAATTTGTGTCTTATTTGGAGTTTAGTTATTATTAGGAAATTCAACAATGCATTTACCATAACAATGTGACTTACTGTTTATTCTGCCGACAGGGAACAGTAATAGTACCGCTGTAATTGACAAATTAGGTGGAGAGTATTCGTAAAGCGTTTAATTTGCATAATGCAACAATAAGCGATATAAAAGCAATAAAATGTAAGAATGTAAACGAACTCGTGATAATGTACATAATTCTTCTGTGCCACACTGCGGACATAATTTGTGCACCTTTAGTTTGGGTTGCGCAGCCACGCCCCGCTCTCGCTGTAAAGGCAAATGGTTCCCCACTGTTTTGGGGCTCTTATCCGTGGATTTGAGCCTCGGATCCGTGCTGTTGGGGATTTTGGTTACAATCGGTTGATGCAGTTACTGCGTGTGCCTGGTAATCGATGTTCGTATGTTTCGCACTTGCACCCGTTATGCGTTCTGATTTGTGTTGATAACGTGGTCCATGTCAATAAAGTGCTGAGTAACACGCGTGGGCCTCGTAAATAAAGTGCTGAGTAACACGTTCTTCGTGCCTAGCGTTTTCCATTGAAGCTTCGAAAAGTGTGTCTTGTATTTATTGCCAGAATTTTATGGTAAAGCAAACTAGCAGCAGTGCACAACGTACAAAACGATTTTTTGTTTACCAGACGTGAAGTATACAGTTATATTGGTCGGTATGGGTATCATACGTTTCCTAGGGAAAAGTTTACTGCTAGGAACATTTGTTTTCTTACTTGTTATTCTAATCCCAGGATTGCCACCGTATGTTCACTTTACTGAATTCAGAGTCGCAGAACCTCTTCCATTGAAAGGGTCATTAAGCATAAATGCATTACTAAACAATGCTGAAAGATTATACAGCGGTAAAGTGTATGGCCCTGAAGCATTTGCAGACCATAAAGGAGTTCTGTATTCAGGAATACATGGAGGAGAAATAGTGAAGTTTGTTGATGGTAAAATAGTTCCAGTGGTAAAATTTGGGGAATCCTGTGATGGTTTCTGGGAAGAAGAAAAATGTGGTCGACCACTGGGCATGAAATTTGGCCCTGATGGTCTGCTTTATGTTGTTGATGCATACTATGGGTTGTTTAAAGTCAATGTGAACAATGGGGCAAAAACACAACTTGTGTCAGTTGATGAGCCAGTTGAAGGAAAGACTAACAAAATTCCCAATGCAGTAGATGTAGCCGATGATGGTACTGTCTATTGGTCAACTTCAAGTTGCAATTTTCGTCTCAGCGATGGTGTTTTTGATATGCTTGCAGATGGAAGTGGCAGGTTTGTTGAAATTGCAGTTATATACTGTTTCCTGTGGTTGTCGTTATAGGCCTTCAAGGACATGTAGAATTCAGAAGGAAGGAGGGTTGGGTAGTGAGCAGTATATTAGGTTTGTTCATAGTTTTATATGAAACGTATATATGGTTCAGTAGGAGTGTACTAATACTTTTGATGTACATAAATATGTGCTTGCATCCTCTACAAGAATGTAGATCCTGCCATGAATGATTTTCTGTAATCCAAACTACTTTTCAGGTATTTTCTTTACATAATTTCATTAGTGGTCTTGTAAAAAGTTTCTTTATCAGTGTTTTTTACGCAGTTCATGTGTCTTCCATCCATGGTACATATGTGAACCCAATATGACCTGAAATGAATTATTCCAACAGTAAAAGGTGAAGAACACAAGTGGAAAAATTTTACATTGTGGTTACCATGTATACCTTTCTCTGAGTCCATTTACTCTGTTTACATCAGTTTTAAACCTACCAATCCCCATAATATTTTGATGAATTTTCTCCATGATGTGAAAGACCAAGTTTCAGACCCATGTACAGATATATATATATACACACACACACACACACACACATATATATATATATATATATATATGTATGTATGTATATAAAAGGCAAAATTATTGTTGTCTATTTTAATCTTTGTTTTTAGGTAGCAAACAGAAAGATGGAAGATTCTGGACAATGGTGGCAGGCATTCCAAAATACTTGGAGTGCCACATTTTAAAAGGATTTAAGAGCTGTCTTTATCTTACAATTTTGCCCTGCATTTTGCTCATGGGACGTGAACATGTACTTAGTTCTCTCACCCTTTACATATTTCTAACTGTACCTCCTTACAAACAATGAAAGAAACATCTGTGTTTTTCTTTATAGTATTTGTCTTTGCGCAGGAAATTATCATCAGCAGCATATACCAGTAGCTCCTTTGTCCTATTTGGTTTCAGGCACTCCAGGTTTACTTGGACCTTCCAAGTGGCAAAATCTAAAGCATCTCTGAGTGTCGTACCATTTTGAATAGGAAATATATCAGACAAATGGTTGCCTGTGTATACTTCACTATATATTTAAATTGAACATGCTTTAATGAAACCTAAATAGTTTAATGGTTATACTATACTTGGTGAGAGTATTATACAAAACCTCCCTCATAACTGAGTTGTTGTAGGCCTTCTTGAAGTCTATAAACAGCTGATGCACTGCCCCAGCGTATTCCCATTTTGTGATGAGTACTTGATGAATTTTGACCTTACTAGCACTAAATATTTTTACTATGTTGTTTTAAGTTATTTCTACATAAAATGAGTTTTCTTTGATTTATTTACAGGTTGTTAAGACATGATCCGAAGACAAAGAAGAATGAAGTGCTGATTGATGGTCTGCATTTTGCCAACGGTGTTGTTTTGTCTCCAGCGGAAGACTTTGTGTTGGTTGCAGAATCAACAAGAAGTCGCATACATCGGTATTATTTGAAAGGCCCCAAGAAGGGAAATCGAGATATTTTTATAGATGGTCTGCCAGGTCTTCCAGATAATTTGAAGTCTGATGGTCAAGGAGGATTTCTGGCTGCTTTGGTTGTGTTGAGGAATGAGACTAATCCTCTACTATTTCAGAGTCTTGGACCATTCCCTCTACTGAGAAAGTTCATAGCACGTGTCCTAGCTTTATTTCAGGTGACATTTGAGCAAATTGACAGGATATATCCAAACTATTATACCAAGAGAATGGTTCACTGGATCGGTCACTTTGAATCAGCACGTGGACTTAGTGTGCCAGGCAGTGTTGTAGTTCAGCTTGATGTAGATGGTAAAATTAAACACAGTTATCATAACACAGATGGGTCTTTGTCTAGTATCAGTGAAGCTCATTGGTTTGATGGAGCATTATACTTGGGCTCTCCATACAATACGTACGTTGGACGAGTCAAACTGTCCTTTGCCGATCCTCAGAAAATCAAGCCAGAACAAAAATCTGAACAACCGAAGGAGCAGCAGTCAAGAAAACAACAGCAAAAACCACCATCGCAGCCGCAACAAGAGAAATCCACACAGCAGCAGCAGCAACAAAAATCACCATCACCAACAGCAACAATAAAATAAACAATATATAGAGTGAGGTAATAAATAAAAAAGAAGGTATCTTACTGCTGGTTTGAGAACTGTTAATGTCCTTAATTTATGTGAGGTCATTGGTTTGGTACAAGGAATGGAGGTGCTTATGGATAGAAACAGTTCATTTTTGTGGCTGTGTTGAATATTTACAGGACAGCATGTTTAAATTTTTTTTTTAATTTTCCTTACAGATTTATATTTTTTATATTCTTGTTTTCAGCTTGGGATAATTATGCTGTTCCCGCCCCCCCCCCCATTGGAAGTATTATGGAAGTCATAATTTACACTGTTGCCATATACTTGCAAGACTACCAGATGAGTAGTTCTTGCAAGCAGCCAAGCAAGATATATTTAACTGTTTGCCCACTTTTACAGTACAAGTAACTTGGTGTAAAGTTGCATAGTTTTGACCACAGTTTTGTATATAAATTATAGTATAAAAGACAGTCAACAGCCAACAAATATATTGTGCCTCACTTTATTCTCTCATGAGGTTAGAACGACTGGTTTTGGTCTATATTAGACCATCATCAGGTTCTACTTCAATCATTCATATCAGAACTATTTATCAGAGAAGAAGTAGAACCTGATGATAGTCTAATATAGACCGAAACCAGTCGTTCTAACCTCATAAGATAATAAAGTGAGGCACAATGTATTTGTTGGCTGTTGACTGTGTCTTGTACTATAATTGTTAACACACGCCAACGGGGATGTCGAACATCAAAATTTGTATATAAACATCAGCATAATACTGTTGTAACAACTGGAAAGGTGATTAAACATTTCATATTATGGCCATTGGTATATAATGAAATAGTAACAGGGGATACTTAATTCAAGCAATTTCGTGTTAATTTTTTTGTTTCTTTGATCATGTTTTCTAAATATGGAGCAGCTCTTGGCTGTTACTAGTTGACACATTGTGATAATTATGTCAGTTATATTTTTAGGCTAAGATTCTTGGCAGCTTGTTATTATGTTTTGTTTCATCTGCTTGTATTTATGTCACATGAAAATAATTGTAACTGTTCCCGTGTATGAATTTGAATGATGAAATTACTGTGAAGGGTAGACAGAAAAAAGGTCTCCTCTTCATTTATTTCTGCAAAGTGATATTAACCCTTGTCATCCTAAGACACCCGAAGCTGATATTTAAATTGCGGTGCTCCATGACCTAATGAGCCCTCTTTGGGTCTCATTTCTAGCAGGCTGCAGAAGCACAGCAAAATAATTTTTTTGCTGCATACTTGTGAGATTTTTTCTGAATCTACTAGTTAACTGATGAGTACTGATATTTGTCTCACCTCTCACTTTTTCTTGCTGTGACAGTTAAGGTCTTGTAAATACAGTAGAAGCACTGTCATATAAGTTGTATTCTTGTACACCCCCATACGTCTGGTCCATTATTTGGCCCTGTTTGTTACCGTACAGAGTGTAACTAATTATTCACAGTCCCTTCAACTTCTTTCCCAGAGTCTCTGAAACACAAACTTTGTTGTATCTTGTCTCTTCGAATTCAAAGAACGCCCCATTCTTAGGTTTGTAAAGTGTATGGGACACTTGTAGTAAAACCAACTACCTGCTTCACAGCTTTCACAGGAAATTTTCTTTCATTTCTTAGTCCATCTAGCTTCAGAAAAACAACATAAGCTTATTTATAAAATCACCAGCTGAAGGCAGGAATTTTGAAGTCATAAATTGCAAAAATTGGCCACACATGCCTTGAATGTACAGTTACAGACAATTTTCTGGCACTTTAAAAACACTGATGTATTTAACTGTCATATATAGAGTGAAGATAAACTGTACAAAACTGCTGTAATAAATGTAAGAGGATTCAGTGTAATAAAGACTGGTATGTAATGGATATTCACAAATACAAGTACAAATAAACAGATTCTTTGTAAAATCCTTTACTTATTTCAGCCTTATAAGTATAGAACTGTACTTGATATAACGTATTTTGTGAATCATTGTGTATCAGATATTTAAATGGCATGCTTAGCAGGAGAATTTCTGACCTTGATGAAGTACTGTGGACATTTAAACCTGGCAGATAAAGGTTAAAAGTTAAAGGTAAATAAAGAAATGAATATAATTTTTACCGAACAGGCTATCTAAAATGAGACTGCTACAAATTTATATTCAGGAGGGACCCAGTTCAAATCTCAACCAGGGCAATAATTATGTACACCCAGGTTTATCATGGCATTGCATGGCTCCTCTAGGAGAATGCTGGGATGCTGTCAATCTAGAACTTGGGGACCACTGGCATCTGAATTTATACTGTCACCACTCTTCATTGTTATGCACACAACTCTTACTTCTGATGTAGTGTCATTAAATAATCTGTGAATCAGTTTTATTTAGTGATAACTCTTAAAACTTGTATTTGGAAGGTATGTAGTTCGAATCTTTGTGAGGATGACTTCTTACTGAGATTTTTCTTAGATTTTCCAGGGTAGCACCTTGAAATAGACTGTACCCACCTTCTTCCAGATCCTTACCTATGCATCCCTCATGATCATATTCCCATATCATTAGCTAACATTATGCCATAGCATGGCTCTGGTTGTGGCGAGCCTCTTACAATGGAGGCCTCAGTTCATTCTCAGGCCAGTCCATGTGGGATTTGTGGTATACAAAGTGGCACTGGGACAGGTTTTTCTCTGAGTACTTCGGTTTTCCCTGTTGTTATCATTTCACCAGTGCCTTCCACACTGATTCACTGATCAGGTGCCAACAGTATATAATTCTAGCAACTGACAGTGTCATTACGTAACATACTAGCAAAATATTTGACCTCTGTAACTGAAAAGGCATTGTTAAATAATCTAAGAATCAGACTATCACCTGGGACCAACCAAAATACTTTTGCTGTCCTTCAGCATGGATCATTTCTTATATTTCAAATAATGGGAACCTGACAAGAATATTGACACATCCTGTATATGATGTTCATAAAATCAATATGAAATGAAGCCATTTTGTAGTGTTCTCATAGCACTGAGTAAGTAATTGGGGGTTACTAAGCATCACTTCATGAAAGGGACTAAATGCCATGTAACAGAATTCGCAATCACAGCATAACTGCTGATAGGAAGTAAGAAATAATAAATCAGTTTCTAACATTAAATTACAACGAAGCCAAACAAGTACTGAAGTTTTCCCCATCCATGTAAATGGGGACATATGTATGTACACACTTTTTATACATATATATCATTTTGATCCATTCTTTGTCTTCCTTTTCAAAGAAAAGACCTGTACTATGGATTCTTTTTCTCTTCTGTTCTCTATGCCTATACTTTTTGTTGCCATTATTTTTTACAGACACACACACACACAACCGCAATATAAAAATGGTTCTCGTTTTTCCACTCCAGTGATTTACCGACACACTGTGTTCAGAGCAGCTGCATACTGTGCAACTAGTATTCATGATACATAACAACTGCACAAGTCATTTGGTATTGAATACCTTATGTCACATGAGATGTGAAAATGGATGCAGTTGTGACCTAACTGAAAATATAACCCTGACATCATCCTGTCAAGAAGTCATATTCCCTCAATAAATAAAATAAGTACAAATGTATTCATAAATTTTGTCCATCAACTATCATGTTTCAGCTAAAAATAATGCTGGTGTTTTTGGTATTTATTTTTGTAAATTATAAAAACAGCAGATATGGTTTTCAGCCTCAGTTATTATGCAAGGTCAGAAGGCATTCAGTTTTTAAACAACAAGCAGGAAATATATTCTCTCTTATGAAGTTAAAATGTGTATGGAGATACGTATGTTTTTCTTGTTCTGTAAATTAATTTTCTCCCCATTGTAAGATGTTATATTAAGTTATGAGAAGCCATATGAAGATTTCAATTAAAGAACTAATTTCTTGAGAGAAGACTGAAAGCCTGTAGAAGTACTTCTATAATATTGCAGTGATTGGAGTTCATGCTGCCAACCCTTTTCTGCCACATCTCAGAATGTGTTTTAATTAAAGCCTTTGAAAAATATATAAGATGCGTAAAAATAATTTTCCTGGTAAAATATAAGTGGTGTGGACTAAGTGCATGAAATAAAAATATTATGGAAGGCTCACATCCATCTCTGTAATTCCACAGTTATGTCTTGGATTACAACAAAATTTTATACTGATGGTCTAAACTAAAGCCCGACATGGGTTTCGTCTTCACTCATGTCAGTCCAATGTAATTCCCACTTTACATAACGCTCAGACAGAATGTTACCAGTTTTTGCAAAATTGGCTCATCATACACACGCTAGTACATTACATCAAATCTAGATCTCAGTAAGATCTAGTAATTTTATTTGTAACGTTTTTTAATATTATTAATGTTTAACAAAATAGGGAGTACACATCTACAGGTGGTGTAATGTTCTTTGCACCCAGCAGTAGTGTATTCACAGCAAATGATCATCACGGACAGTGATCTATGCAGAATCACTGAGAGTGCATTTGGAAAATAAATATTCCATTTAAAGCAACTTGTCACTCTTATTTAACCCTTTAAAGACGAAGCGTATCTGTTTTATATAAGGACTCAGTGTGTACCATGCTGTAAACACTCTCTACTTCGGTTATAAAAACCAATCTCTTAATGTTTTATAAGGCAAAAGTTGCTGTTTGTGCTGAGATCCATACAAAACACATAAATGCAATGTGGGCACCACGTAGAATTTTTTAATGTTAAACCTGGTGGTACATAAAGTTACTGCTGGGCTCTAAAAGGTTCATAAGGAACAACGAGGATGGGTAAAAGGTAAAGGTATACATCAAATCTAGATCTCAGTAAGATCTAGTAATTTTTTAAACCTTTTTTAATATTATTAATGTTTAACAAAATAGGGAGTACACATCTACAGGTGGTGTAAAGTTCTTTGCACCCAGCAGTAGTGTATTCGCAGTAAATGATCATCACGGACAGTGATCTATGCAGAATCACTAAGAGTGCATTTGGAAAATAAATATTCCATTTAAAGCAACTCGTCACTCTTATTTTAATAAGGAACAACGAGGACGGGTAAAAGGTAAAGGTAAAGTCGTCCCTGTCCATGCCATGAAGACATTGAGGGGGAGTAGGTGTATAGCTCCACTTGTTCTTAACCTTGGAAATAGATGGAGGTGAGTGGTCAACTTCATGCCCCAGCTGCTTAGCCCCCAGAAAGAACCCCCAGTATACATTTAAAAATAAGGCTGGGTGGGATTTGAACCCTGAACTGCCCAGCCTGTAGCTAGTCACTATACCAACTACACTACCCTGGCTCACACAATGAGGAAAGGTCCCAAGAAAATTGTCGGATAAGGAGAACATATGTTACACATCTGATTAGACGTGTATATATTTACAGTTAAAAACTGAAGACTTTATAGTTGGGCAAACTGCCAACTCAATGGAAAAGGGAGGGTGCTTCTTATGAAGCCCTATAATGATCATATGGGGTGGCACTGCAGTACGTTGCTGAGCTATTCTGGTGGGAGTGGTCTGTTGGTTGGTTGGGAGAAAGGGGGACAACAAGATGAAGCCCTGCACAGAAGCAGATTCAGGAAAATATTGACTTGTACAGTCACTGCTTGACTGACTGGATATCACACTGCAAAGTAAGGAAATATATGGAGTTAATTTCAAGATCTCTTTATTACAATATCTGACAATTCAAGACAAGTTAATTTTGAAAGGTGTGCTATGTGTCAAAGAATTTTAAGTTGAAGTATATCTATCAAATAATTTTAACTGAGATATGTCTGTTATAAGTATGATTGATACAGGAGTTACCTAGACACTAGAAAATAAAATACACTTGCCAGAAATCAGAATAAATAAATAAATAAATACAACTTATTTTCTTTAACTTGTTTCCTTGATTAATCTCTTTAACTTTTGCTTCCTTTCACTTACTGAAGAACAGGAGATGCAATGAATTCATTCAAGGCATACTTTGTCCAGTGACAGTTCCATAGCTTCTTCCACAGTGAGTTCTTCAGAGAGTGTGATATAGTGCTCCTCTTTCAAATTCCAGCATCTTTTGTTAAGGTCCCCCAGCAGCTGCTTGCTTCTTCCTCACATTCTCACCCCTTTTATTTATTTTTCCTTCTTTCTTCCTTCAGTAATATGTTGCATAAGGCAGTTCCTATGCAAGATGTGACCAATCCGGTTCACCTTCCTTCCTTCTATTGTATGTAGGTTGTTCTTTCCTTCGTTAAGTGTATGTGATACTTCACTTTTCACACAACTGGTCCAGCTGTTCTCCATCCTGCTCCAGTGCCACATTTCAAAACATTCAGGGTATTTCTGATATATTTTCCAAGTGTCCAAGCCTCAGCCCCAAACAAAGCTATGCTCCAAATGTAGCAGTTTATTAGTCTGCTACATAATGAAGCAGTGAATACAATTTCTGCCAGTGGTGTAACAACAAAGAATGAAGGTAGAAAAGAAATGTTTGTAATATATATTATATAACCTGTAAAGATTAAGAAATAAATGTACATAAGATGCAGTACCTTGGAAATACATTTCTAAAATAGTAAAGTGGTTACAAGATTTTGCAAATAATAAAAGTTCAATGTGCCAGTTGAATTATCTATCATTATGGTTTTATACAAACTTTAGTTAAGAAAGACTAATTAAAATATCATGCATTTGCTGAACAAGCCTACGATATATTTCATACCCAAATAAAAGAGAGGAGAAAATAATTAAGACATAATATTCCATCTTTGACTGGCAGGAGCTTCCAATGGCATTACACATATATACCAAGTTTAGTAAAAATCAGTCAGCTGGTTAAATGTTTCAATATGGAATACACATACAGCATGGGGATATCTTAAGGCTTAAGGCAGAAAAACAGGCCAAAAAGGAAAGGCATAGACTTGTTACATAAAGAGAAAATTAGTTTCAGGGTGCTACAAGGCGCATTAGAATAGACCAGGACACGAAGAAAAGAATAACATAAATGTCTACTTTAGGCTAGACTTCACTGAAGACGAATTTTGTGTGGCTTCATGGCACTGTGATTTGTACCTTACCAAGCAGTGCAGCTGCGCACTGTGGTCAATAAAGTTTAAGTCCCCTTCCATACCTCTTGAACTGTTTCCACCCCTGGTTCCCCTCACCCATTACAGTTGACAGCAGCAACAACATCTGAGGGGAAAATTAAAGAAGAATACCAAACTTCTATGTGCTGCATGATATATTAGTTTCTCTTTGCTGTGGGAAAAGAACTAAACGGTGTGAATATCATTCTCATGACAATGAAATTGCTGTATTCAATCAGTTTTGCTTAATGCAAATGTCAGAAAATTTCTTCTTATATAACATAAAAATAATGAACTTTTATCTAGCTGCAAATGTCTTTACAGATAACATTTGTTGTGCAAACCATGCCTCTTAGAAACTTTTTATTAATTTCAGTTAGTTTAAATGTTACAAAACTTGAGTTTCTAGAACTGAAACTGCATCTAACGTGAACTATGGAAATGAAACCTCTGGTAGACATGACAGAACTTCAGTGTATCAGAACATCGGCTGCTGTTTCCAGTGGTAACTGTGCAGGCTATTCCATCACTGGACTGCTCAACTCTCTAACAGCCAGTTCTGGAGGTGGAGACCCTTTGGTATCATCAGGCCTCCTTTCCAGTGGGGGACCTCTACCTGCATCCACCACAGCACCTTCTGTGTCAGCGCCACTCATCACACCCTTCAGTTCACCGCCAAAATTCAGTAAGCAATTGCAACCCAAACTCTATTCAGCCCCTTTAATCCTTTGAGATTTGGTATGAAAGAGGAATTAGTAACCTATTTCACTTTGTATTTTTACTGCTCCTACCTCATAAATGAACTTAATATTTGATTCACAGCCGTAAGTTTTGGGAAACTCTTTCCAACAACATATTGGCATGTAGTAATGTATGAGCTTGTATTTTTTTTACAGAAGTGTAACTTTTAGCGATGTCTGCGCAGTTTAAATATACAGATTTAATGAGTGAACAGTTTACCTAATTACCAACACAGTTCTGTGTTTTAAAGTATAGTTCGTCCTGTACTAGTGAAGCGGAAGTTCAAATTTTTGTGGCCAATTCTACCACTAAATAGCACAGAAGTACGAAGATAGTACTGACTTCCCGGATATGAAACCATATAGTCTGGTAGATAAGTACCAACATTTCAGAGGAAACAGCTGCCTCCAAAACGTCAGTACATATCTACCAGACTACACGGTATCATATCCCAGAAGATGATAATCTTAAAAATCGCTGCCATGGGAACCTCAGCTATTCTAGCTTAAATCTAGATTACAACAATAAACATGTTCATGAACTATAATTCTGAATGTTAATAGTTTTAGGTAAATGTTTTAAAGATGTGTGAAATCCTATTAGTTTTGCTATACTCCAGTCTATGATCTATATGCATACATAAACAGATAATACAATATTACTGCAGTATAGCCCTTAACCAAAATTTATCAATGAAATTGAATTTTGTTGATACAGAGAGCATGTTCTATGACTGCATGATAGCAAACACATTTTAGATTAATTTTAATAATACACAATGTGTATATCAAGAACGCTTCAGGCAATAGTTATCATTAATACTGCATGCAAATTTTCATGTAATTTGCCTCTTTTAAGTTAGTGGCCATCAAATACCACACTTGGACTTCACAGTGCTTTCTTCCTAGACACAAAGGTTTCTGTAGGCAGATGTGATGAAGAAATTTGGTGATACTTTCTGTTTAATGCATTTTTGGATAAGTTCCATATGGTTTTTCTTTTATGTAATGTTGTATAGAAGCAGAATTCTTACTGTTATAAAGAAATAATCATATAATATTCTATAATTTTATATGATTATTTCTATACAACAGTAAGAATGCTACTTCTCTACAACACTAAAAGTGCCAGTATGATGTAACACTCTAGAGGGTGGTTGAAAAGTCATTGTACCACTACTTAACTTATCATGTAGCAAGAATCCCTGTACATCAAATGGATCTGTATGTACGATGTCATGTTCCACACTGTCTGTATGCTATAGTGTTAACCATACCTCTAACATTTCTGCATAAGACATGGTGTTAACAGGTCCATAGAAGAAATAAGGGCCAAACAAATGTGTGCTGCCATACTAGCCCATACATGTTGGGTTACGCTCCAACTCTTCTACGAAATATGGACTATCCTTGGTCCAAATAAAACACTTATGTCATGGGTACTGCACTAAACTGCTCACTTCCTGGTGAAGAGAACCTCCAAGCAGAATACAGTATCTGGAAAAGATGTCCAGCCATGCACATATGACAGCACTGATCCATGTCAACATGTGACCATTCATTTGTGAATGTTGGGTGATACGGCTTTAAATTAAAGTCTTTCTTCATGTGAACTTGCACTGTTGACCATAGCACACAAGCTTCAGTCATCATTCCTCCCATAAAAACCACAGCTTAGAGTCAGAGGACTCACTGACAATGTGTGACTGCAGCATGAATGAGTACACACACATTTTACAGGCCACTGGATTGTGTGTGTGGTTCACCCCACCATCATCCTGGCCATCACAGTCCTGATCGTACCACAACAGACAACAGTTTGTGGGGCATTATCAAGCCGCAAGTCATCACAACAGTGTTCAGTTGTGCAGCAATTTTGAACAGGTGACTTCCACCGTTACACCACAGATGATTTGGTACACATTACACAGAACATGGCAGCACATCAGGCTGTGTTTGGAACTGGACAACACACATAAAGATCCACTTGACGGATTATGACCCTCGACACATGGTAAGTTAAGTAGAAGTATGCTGACTTCGCAGCCATCTGGTATCTTGCTAGTAAGGAGCTCTGGAAATACAGACAGAGTAATTCAGAATGTAAAGTCTTTAGCATCCTTTTCCTGGCGTCATTCCTATCATAAATGTCACATGAACACCATTATGGTTTACTGATGTTTTAGAGGAACATACTTTCTCCGTCTTCAGATCCTTTTACCCTTGAGATGGAGGCAGAATGTTTCTCCAGCACATCAGTAAGTTTCTACCAGACAGCATGGTGTTACATCCTAGATGACAATAACCTTCAAGTAACTCATTATTTTACTAGACCTTTCTTTTGTCACTGCTTGTAAAACCAAACATTTTTGAAGGGCTATCAGAATAATGAAGTCAGTACAAATACTGAAGTTGAAACAGGAAACTTGAATGCCTTTGTAACTTCGTAACAAAGTATGACCATTACGATGAGGACAAAATTCAGTGAACACATGAGTAATTCAGTCTGTTAGCCTGGCAATGCAATCATGAGTTCCATAAACTGCTGTACCTAGGAATGAATGTTTAGAGCACCACATCATTGCAGAATCAATTTTAAGTGCTGTAAAATTCACAAAAACAAAGCATATTTAAGGAAATTCACAATCATGTGCTTTATAGTATTTCAGCACTTATATTTTGTATCTGTTGACTCATACATACGTACATACATACATTTCATCCCATCAATACTGAAAGCCAGGTGGCACTGGATATGAAACATGTCATTGAATATATGACAACATATATCAATTGTCACACACACTCAGAATACAATGACAACAAATTAAAATCTATACACGACACTTACGTACCGTATCAAAAGCAACACACTAAGCTACCTACCTTTCTGGAAATTCCTTCTACACAAAACACACCATACTGCTGCCTGTTCAACTGAAACTGACTTTGAAACCCTAACCCTCCCTGCTTTTTTATTATAAAGTCACATTTCTAAACACATTAAAATTCCCTCCCTACTCCATGTTTCTTGCTTCTTTACACCCCTTCACAAACTCCTTTACTTGCAGTCTGGCACCAATATAGTTAGTGCAACCTAATAATGATCTAAGCTAATTAGAAGTTGCTCCACAAGGGAGGGGATGAAGGGATGAGGTGTAGAAACACGATCAGGCACTTCTTCAAGCCTGCCCAGCTTCATCTACATTACAGGACAACCGAAACCCCTTTCCACTACATGAACTGTTCATTCAATTTGTCAGCTTCAATATGGTTAACAAGTTCTAATAAAATAAAGAGGTTCTCCCGCTTCTCCTCACTCCTGTTGAGACTGCCACCAAACCAAGCTAATTCAATTGTTCCACAAATGTAGTTAAAGAAGTGGGAAAATGAATTGGAAATGCAATAATTTCTTACTGGAAAGGCTGCCGGAGGCATAAAGGGGGTAATTCAGGTCTTTAGATTACTTTTATTACTTCAAAGCACAGGTATCATGTACAGTATTATTGAATGTCATGGTGTGGCAGATAATGTTCCTTCATATAGTGATCTCAGGTGCATATCTTCACCCAGACTGACTACTGTGACTGTGGTTTCCATTGTTCTCTTCAGTCACTCCACAAAAATGTCTGAATGTGCCTTAAAATAGCCACATGTGCTGCACTTCATGTTCTTTGCAGTTTCCTTTTCCATAATAATCTTAATATGTAATGATATATAACATATGCAAACGACAGTCATCACTGAACTAACCCAACCTTTGATTTATAAAGTTATGTGAAATGATGCTTTCACGGTGACTTCAAAACCTAAGTATACATAACTGAATTCATAATAACATATCCAGATTGTTTAAGGCTACTAATAATATAGCCTACCATTATAGACAATCCTGAATCATTTTGATTCAGATCCCAACCTCACAAGCCAGTTCCCTAAGATACATTTTAATAGTATCTTCATACCTCTTGTACATTCTGGACCTTTTATTGAAGCCCCAGATTCCTAATATGAATAACCAAGTATTCAGATATACAAAAAATTTATCATCCTTCTGCTTAAGACTCCACAATTACTTCTGAATGGTACTCAAAATTCAGAACTCTGAAACTGATTAATCATTCCAAGAAGCAAAACATGATGCATAACTTGCATGCTGAATCTTGCTAATGGACTAGTGTAAACACAGCAGAAATGTGCAAGCACAGGCATTTTTAATAACAGCCCATTACGACTAGAAAACAATTTCTATGTAGGAGCACACAAGAGATGGATTGAACTTTGATATGGGAAGATTCAAACAATTTTTGGCAGAGGAAGTCCTATAATCAATATGGAAGCTGAACACACAGTGACAAGGTGGTATTCTTCTGAATTCCCAAATTCTGAACGTCAGAAGTGGTGAAAACTTTAATCTGTAAGCAGCAAAATGTTGATCCTATTCTGAACATGATTTGAACCTAAAAACCCTCTAAATGAGAACTCCACACCTTACCCCAAATCCACCGACTCCTTCACTCATGTACAAGAGTAACTTAAGCATAAATATTTGTATTAAACTACTCTTCTGTTTAAAAAACTGCATATTACAAGTGGTACATTTTATACAGTTTATTCTTGCATTAAGATTACAGTGAAGCTATACTAGGGAACACATCAACCTCACTGGGGTTACTCTCTTCACCGGGGTCACCCCTAAGCTTGTCAAGTCTAGGAGCAACTCCCCCAGCCTCTGGAGGTCCCACAAAGAGGAAACAACGCAGATACAGGTAAAAATCGTCACCTTCAACTTGCATAAAAATGTTCCAGTAGAGAATACCATGCTTGCTGTGTAATAAAAATTAAAGGACATGCAGTGGCAACGAGAGTACAGCAGTGGGGTTATTTGAATGCACTGTCAACCAGTTCTCTTCATTAATTATTAAATACTTTCAATTAATATTATTCGTTATTATCCTTGGTGATTGTGTTGTTAAAAATTACTCTTTACTCACTGACACAGAACGACATTTAGTAATTTTCAACTCGAAGAACTAGAGCGAGCATTTCACAAGACCCATTATCCGGATGTGTTCTTCAGGGAGGAACTAGCTCTGAGGATAGACTTAACAGAAGCAAGAGTGCAGGTGGGTTTATTCACTGCTAGATACTATGGCAAGAAACTGTACATTCACTCATGAAGAGGTAATAAAGAACTGATAAGCTGAACTGAATTAATATCTACAAGTGGCATTTTTAAGTTTAAAACTATATCAATATGTGGTACCTTTATAAACAAACTATCATACAGTGATGCAACACACCAGCAGTAAGAGTTTTAAAATAATATAAAATGAAAATATATAATTTGTACCTTTCTGAGATGCCTCATATTATAATACAAGACCCTAAACAGCCTCAGGTACCCACTTTACAAAAATTTTACTACACTAAAATCCTTTTGGCTGGGTTCATTTCAATTTTGAAATATAATTATCAGTTCTAATATGTGTGACTTCTAATATTTAACATAATCCGTGCAACTTGTAATATGTTGCCTTAAGGTATGGTTCCAGAACCGTCGGGCCAAATGGCGTAAACAGGAAAAGCTGGTATCAAAACATCAGCAGGCAGCACACTGTAATGCCCCATTAGTTCAAGGGCTTGTTTCAATACCAGGCAAGTAGTTAACAGAAAATACAAACTTAAAACTAAATTACAGTGCCCTAAGAAGTCTACTTATACATTTTGAATTCTAACAACTCTATACTGAAATTTGTGTTACTGGTGAAATGGTAGTGAGGTGTGAAAGCTTTACAACAGGTTGAACTTCAAGCATATCAGTGGAATTAGGTCAACATGGCATATATTCCTAGATGTTATAAATTCCACAAGAGGACCTTCATAATCTTGGAATACAAGTCTTCTGGTAAACAATCTGTGAAATAATATGGAAACTTTACCAAGAAAACATACAGGGGTGAAAAGAGGCACAGCTCCACTCACTCTCAACCTTAGCATTAGATAGCGGTGAGTGGTTAACTTCACACCATGGCCACCTTACCCCTGGGAGAGAACCCCCAGTACCCACTGAATAGGAGGCTGAGTGGGCCCTGGGGCCAGTCTGGAAATTTTGGAAGAGACAAAAATCTCCTACCTCTGATGGCATTCAAACCCTGGATCATCAAGCCCACAGTTCAGTCACTACACTGACTACAATGTCCCAGATTCCTTATTTTCTGTAGACTGTGACTTTAAACAACTGTGAATGGAAATTATTCTATAAGGTTCTCTCTCTCTCTCACTTTAAAAATGATGACTGAATGTCATGGATGGTTTGTTAGCACTGTTGCTTTTACTCATGGAAGCACAGGTTTGAATCTCAGTCTATTTTCATTGTTTTGCTCTGTTGCTCCTACTTAATGCTGCAATAAGTACTAGGAAGGAAAGAAGTGGGATAGCAATGTTGTTACTAGAAAGTTACAAACAGAAAGGAATTAGAAAAAAATGGATAATGCAAGACTCCCATTATGTCTAAGTAAAGAGCATGCCAAACATATATTGATGAAGTGTCCAGAAACTAGGAAATGGAGAAGGAAAGTTGTAAAAAAAAAGGCTGAATAATAAGGAGGTAGCTTATAAGAAAATATTAAGATGTACTAATGAAGATCTGGTTATAGATTTAGGTAGATATTTAGAAAAAGTTAAATATAAGTGGTTTAATATGATAACAGAATTGTAAATAATACAGGTATTTAATGGAGAATGTCCCACCACTCTGATAACCTGAGGTTAACTGGATGAACTGGATGGTAGCCACAAGAAAAACATTAACAGACCTCTTTCACCCTTTTTTACCTACACATTTGAGAAAGCAATGTTAAATGAAATAATTAAATCTGCTTTTGCACATGTACAATGCACCATATGTAACCTGTGGCATCCAATAGCACGATGATGTTTCCACCGTTTCCTACTTTCATGAAGCTGGTACATTAGGAGTTATAAAAGGTACACCAGCATGCATATGTGCACCAACAACGCTCCACCCCCCCCCCCCCCCAACACACATTTATTTTTATTTCTAAAACCTGCAGTACACCATAATGCAATGTTTTATTCCATAGTCACTTGCTTTTGTAACATACTCAGTAAATGTTGCTTTTGTGACAGTATCAAGCCCAGGAAACTTAAGTCTGGAGTCACCACTGTTAACACCACCGCAATCACTCACAACTGTAACGAGCACTGCTACAACTTTGACCCTTGGTAAGTAAGGCTTGTGACACCTTATTACAATTTCCATCAGCTTATAAAGATGTATACAAATTCTGTGTACTCTATAGCACTCACAGTACTAACGAAAGTCATAACAAGGTACGCAACGTACATACGATGTAAAGCTTCCTGCCGTGAATTCTTTAAAAAATCATATGTCCTTCCTCTACATTCTCAATATATATTTTCTATACCATTGTTTATTGTTAAGAATAGACCCTTATCCAACACAAATTCTGATCTTCACAACTTCAATACAAGAACAAGTCATGATCTGCATCCTCCTACAGCAAATTTCACTTTATTTCAAAAAGGAGTTTATTATTCGGGTGTCAAAATTTCTAACCTCCTTCTCTCAGCCCTCAAGCAGTTATCATATGACGTCAATAAATTTAAAACAGCTTTAAGGGGATTTTTTCTTGCGAAGTCTTTCTGCTCCTTGGAAGAATATTTCAGCTGGAAATAAGTAATGATCTTGGTTCTAGTAATTCAATGCAATTATATTGTTATCATTACCATATCTTTATAATGTTTTTTAATTTAATTTTTAATTCACAGGATACATAAATTTTACTATGACTGGCTCTGAGTAGCCTCTGTACCTACATTAGAATTATGTTATATTTTATGTAGCTTTACACTCAGATTAAGGAATGGCATGTTCTACATCCTGTACTTGGATTTATGGAATTTTAAATGAATGAATGAATGAATGAATGAATGAATGAATGAATGAATGAATGAATGAATGAATGAACACTGTGGTGTGTTCATGTAACGTCTATACCTCCACAACCTGGTACAATTTATCTCTGAAGAGAGCATTTTTATGGCGATTTATTGTTGCTGGCAACAATAACACTACTTAGGTCTTCATGTGAAGTGCCAGATTTTTACCAAATTTGGCATTTCTCAACCACGCTAAAACTTCATGTAAATCTGTCCAGTGAGAAACACACTGATACATGCAGACAGACATGAAAGTAATATGCACTTTTTGCATCTATACAAATGTGTCCAAAAAACTGTCATACAGACTATTAGACACTAGACTTAAATTGCCAGAAATATGCATGAAACAGAACTTTCACATAATTAATTAAAATATCTACATCTACACCTAACATCTTCAGAAAAATCTAACACAATATGTGGGTTGTGACTTTGCCTGTAACTTGTTCATAAAGCTCTTTTCAAACCCAGAAAGATTTAATGTAATTAGAAAGAAGTGTGTACCCTTCCATGAGACCTGGCTCTGTAAGATTTAACCGTTTAAAGATGAAGTGTATCGGTTTTATATAAGGACTCAGTGTGTACCGTGCTGTAAACAGTATCCACTTCGGTTATAAGAATCAATCTCTTAATGTTTTATAGGGCAAAAGTTGCTGTTTGTTCTGAGATCCGTACAAAACATATAAACGCAATGTGGGCACCACGTGGAATTTTTTAATGTTAAACCTGGTGGTATGTCAAGTTACCACTAGGCTTTAGAAGGTTAATGTAATTGGAAAGAAGTGTGTACCCTTCCATTAGACCTGGCTCTGTATCAGGATTTGTCACCAAAAATCAGTTTTCTAACAAAACTTTTAAAATTTTCACATAACGTTTCGCAGTTGTATATCGTAGATATATCTTCATAGAGTTTGCAAACCACATTTCATCATAAAAAGCAATACAAATGATAGGATTTATAACAATGACCAGGAAACAAACAAAAGCAAGGAATACCATGCGTGCAAGAGGACTTACTGCAGCCTCTTCATGGAACCCATTCATTGTTTCAGGAAGTAATCCTTTGGGCTCCTTCAGTCCTGGTGCAGGTGGGCCAACAATGTCCACAACCTCTCCTGGGTCAGGGGGAATTTTTCTTGGTATGGATTGGGGAGGCTTCTCCCCATACCACTTGCCACCTACAGGACACAAGCCTCTTGACTCTGGAGAATTAGATGCAGATCTACTGAGGTTGAAGCCACCAGCTTCCAGAGAACAACACACTCCACCACTACCACCACTTCTAACACCTGAATAAGAAGTGTTTAATGCAATTACAAGTGTTTCTGTTGCAATTCAAGACACTGTACTCAATATAAACCATATTTACAGAGTGAATAATAAAACACTATAAATAACTTTGTTAAAGATCAATCAGAATGGTTCACATATGTTGTTACAAAAGTTTATCATTTAAATCCTATGTACAATGAAATAAGGAATGATGATGACGAGACACATAAAACCTTACCTGTACATAAACTTCAGTCTTGCCCCCCAGTTAATGTAAGATTAAAACAACTTACAGGCACGTGGTCAAACCTAAGGAAAAATGTCTGCTCACACTTCAATATAATTTGCATTATCATTATTTAAGTATGGTTCCTTACTTACCATAGGCTGCTGTTTTACTGGTGAGTCATCATCTGTATGTTGCCCCTCTAATGGCCCAATGCTGGCACCCTTACCTGCTGCCACATCCGTGAAGTAAACCTGCACAGATATTACGTACATTAACACAATATAAATTACCACATACACAGTAAGGGTCACTGATATAAATATGTGAATTATTTATGTAGCCTGTATGCTTAAGCGCAAATCCTCACAATGCCTATCACACATTCAACAGAACCAGGCCCAACTACTTGTACCTATTAATGTGGTAAACACACTTTTTAAAATGGTCTTTACATTCAGAAACTGCCCTGAGCCAGTTCATATTTCATTCCTTTCTGATTAATTTTATAGTGCACGATTAATGAACATCCTGAAATTTGACTGCAGGCTGGCTGTGATTTAGCCATTTTCTGTTGACAGTATCCTTCAATTTACCTTTCCTCAGCTTTTAAGTTTCAAAAACAATTTCATGTCCACTACTTGTAATTTCACAGTCGGAATACTCAATTTAAAAGAGAATAATGTAGTCTGAATGATACTATACAGTTTTCAGAAGTTGATTTTCATGACATGCATCATTATAAGTGCATTAAAGCCAAGACTGTGAAACCAAACTTAAGAGTAAATTGCCCAAATTTTGGTCCTGACAGTCCCTTTGTGCTTGATGTGACAGTTCATTACACTTCCATGCTTGATCTTCATGAATTAGCTTGTGCACTCCTCTGCACACCAGACATAATGGTTATGCTACCTGCAACAGATTGTGGAATTCCCTCCATCTTCAGGAATTAGCTTGTGCACTCTTCTGCACACCAAACATAATGGTTACGCTACCTGCAACAGATTGTGGAATTCCCATCACACCAGACATGATTATTTCACTGCACGATCCGACTGCCACAGACTCATCTTAAAATTGGGTATCATTCCATTATGCTGAGGTTGGTACTTAGATACAGAGTAACCATCAGACTGTTTGCCACAGAGTGGGCCACATCACTGCTGCATAGCAAACCATAATTCCAACGATTTGGCTATGCTCAGACAACAAAAACTACTATCTGAAGTAGGGGCTTTAAAGTGTGCATTATTACCCTTATGTCCCCTCCACTACCTTCATGCAGAAAGAGTTTTCTGTTGTTTCTGTTTCAGGTGAAAAGAGTAACATAAAAGCTAAGAACATACCCAGAACTGTGTAACTATTTACTACCACATGCTAACCTGATGTTCTCAATTGAGGATCAATATAGCAGTGTTACTAAAACAGTAACATGTGCACATGAAAATATGTTGACAAACTGGTAAATCACAGCATAATAATGAACCGCCAACTTAATGCAGGTTCAAAAATAAGAAAGTCCAAATTGCCACACTACCCCAATTCACCACCTGAAAAATGGCAGGCAGTGGGGAGGGGATCACCTTATAATTGTAGGCAAAAATTGGAACATGATCTGTGTAAGCATTTTCTTAAAAACTGACGACTACAAAAGAGAGTCATCTTATATTCAGGTAAACACAGCAATCGAGTTTTGACTTCTGTCACAATGCTGTAGCCTTGTGTTCCAGGAGAACTACAGTACCGTGCCCATGGCTTCTAATTCGTCATCATGAGTAATGCCACTTTTTTTAACACAAAAATAGCACTGTTTATATAATATGGTTATTTTGTTCTTTCTGGTGTTCCATTTTCAGGTTTCTTAATTTATTCAAGAGTTACATTTTTTATTCCACGGAATGAAAATAAATTATTCACATGACCTCTTGTTCTCCTTAAGTAATAATAAATTAAAACTGATAAGTAGTAGTTAAGAGTATAAGGACAGACTGACATTTCATTAAAAACATTTACACCTGTCCCCACACTCATTGACGCCCTGGCTGTTTTATTACATTTACGATATGCCCATTCATGACAAGACTTATTTTATCAGGAAGCATCAGACTATCATTCTAAATCTTAAACCAAAGGACACACTGCTTGGTAAAGCAGGTACACTGTTCTTCAGTCAGGTTAACTTTATTCACAGAAGCCACTTAATGGTTGCATTCACTCAATGCTCATTTACACAGGTTCCCTTTAAGCGTGAATTCCACTGGCCAGAAGTTGGATGGTGAATGAAGGTAACATTGCCCCTAGAACTGACTTCACAATGTCCCCAGAAAGAATGACCCAAGCCATGTTCTAACAATTTTAGATGAATGAATCACAGCATTTTCCATGTTAAGTGGGTCCCTGTCACCATGGCATGGCGCGTCCTCGGGTTGCGGATGGAGGAACGGCCTCCAGGTATGGAGGGTAGCTGCAAATACACTGAATAAGCAGTCGCGGACAGCCGACAAGGGGTGGTCTTCCAGCTTGGGGGTTGGGCGAGGTGCTAACAACTCCTCACCGTAAAAAATTGTGATGTTACGAAACAGCCTACAAAGCCTCGGACCTGGACCGATTCTTTGGTACGACCCCAGCTACGGAAAAAGGATATGAGTTTTGGAACATGGAATGTGAGGAGCACGTATAGGCCAGGGTCACTTATGACAGTGGCCAGGGAATTAGCTAAGCACAAGTTAGATTTAGTGGGTGTACAGGAGGTTAGGTGGGACAAAGAAGGGACTGTAAGAGCCGGGGAGTATACTTTTTTCTATGGCAAAGGGCAGGAAAATCATCAATTGGGAACAGGTTTTTTTGTGCACCAGAGAATGGTATCAGCAATCAAGAGAGTGGAGTTTGTTAGTGCTAGGATGTCATACATAGTGCTGAGAGGCCGCTGGTGTAATATCATTGTTCTGAATGCAAATGCACCAACGGAAGAGAAGGGTGATGATTCAAAGGACAGCTTCTATGAGGAATTAGAAGGGGTTTTTGATCATTTTCCTAAGTACCATATGAAAATTCTGTTAGGAGATTTTAATGCAAAAGTGGGGAGAGGGGATATTTTCAAACCGACTATTGGGAATGAGAGTTTACATCAGGATAGCAACGATAATGGTGTCAGAGTAGTAAACTTTGCCACATCAAAGAATCTAGTTATCAAGAGCACTATGTTTCCGCACCGAAATATTCATAAATACACCTGGACCTCTCCTGATGGGAAGACTCACAATCAGATCGATCACATATTGATAGATAGGAGACGGCATTCCAGTATACTCGATGTGCGATTTTCAGGGGAGCTGACTGTGATACTGATCACTATCTGGTGGTTGCGAAAGTTAGGGAAAGACTGGCAGTAAGTAAACAAGCAGCACAGAAGTTTGATGTAGAGAGATTTAATCTCAAGAAGCTAAGTGAACTAGAGGCTAGGAAACAGTATCAGCTTAAGATCTCAAACAGGTTTGCAGCTCTGGAAAACTTAAATGTTAGTGAGGACACGAATAGGGCTTGGGAAAACATTAAAGAGAATATCAAAATCTCGGCTCAAGAGAGTCTAGGTCTACACGAACGGAAGCAGCATAAACCATGGTTTGATGCAGAATGTGCAGAATTTTTAGATAAAAGGAAGCAGGCTAAAATTCAGTGGTTACAGAATCCAAACCAAAATAATGGCGATAATCTGCACAACGTAAGACGTGAAGCTAGTAGACATTTCAGGCACAAAAAGAAGGAATATCTGAAAGCTAAAATTAATGAAATTGAAACAAACAGTAAGAACAAGAATATAAGAGACTTGTATACGGGTATCAATGAGTTTAAGAGGGGGTACCAGCCTAGAAGTAATGTAGTAAAGGATGAGAAGGGTGACCTGGTTGCAGACTCCCACAGTATTTTGGCTAGGTGGAGGAATCATTTCTCCCAGCTGTTGAATATACATGGGGTTAATGATGTTAGGCAGATTGAAGTACACACAGCAGAGCCACTAGTGCAGAGTTCGGGTAGGCAAACATCTGTCTGACACGTTCCCTATTAAGAATGGCTTGAAACAAGGAGATGCTCTGTCGCCATTGCTTTTCAACTTTGCTTCAGAATATGCCATTAGGAGGGTTCAGGCAAACCAGGAGGGCTTGAAATTGAATGGTACACATCAGCTTCTGGTTTATGTTGATGATGTTAATATAGTGGGCGGAAGCGTACATAGCATAAAGAAAAATGCAGAAGATTTAATTATTGCTAGTAAGGAGATTGGTCTAGAAGTAAATGCTGAGAAAACTAAGTACATGGTCATGTCTCGAAATCAGAATGCAGGACACAATCACAACATAAATATAGATAATAAATCCTTTGAAAGGGTGGAAGAATTCAAATATTTGGGAGCAACCCTAACGAATCGAAACTCCATTCATGAAGAAATTAAGAGCAGATTGAAGTCGGGGAATGCTTGCTATCATTCGGTGCAGAATCTTTTGTCTTCCAGGTTGCTATCCAAAAACACAAAGATTAGGGTATACAGAACTATAATTTTACCTGTTGTTCTGTATGGATGCGAAACTTGGTCTCTCACACTTTGGGAGGAACAAAGACTGAGGGTGTTCGAGAATAGGGTGCTGAGGAGGATATTTGGGCCTAAGAGGGACGAGGCGACAGGGGAGTGGAGAAGACTACATAATGAGGGACTTAATGACCTGTACTCATCACCAAATATTATTCGGGTAATCAAATCGAGAAGACTGAGATGGGCGGGGCATGTGGCACGTATGGGGGAGGAGAGAGGTGCATACCGGATTTTGGTGGGGAGACCCGAGGGAAGGCGACCACTTGGGAGACCCAGGCGTAGATGGGAGGATAATATTAAGATGGATATTCGGGAAGTGGGATGGGAGGACATGAACTGGATTGATCTGGCTCAGGATAGGGACAGGTGGCGGGCTCTTGTGAATGCGGTAATGAACCTTCGGGTTCCATAAAATGCGGGGAATTTCTTGACTAGCTGAGAAACTGTTAGCTTCTCAAGAAGGCCTCTGCTCCATGGAGTTAGTTAGTTAGTTAGAATCACAGCATTTTGCAGGCATCCAAATTAAGATCAAATGGTGTGACTGGTTCCTAGCCTTTAGATTTTAGAACACTGGATCTGCGGCAAAGAGCTCTATGAAATCTGATTGGTTCTTGTGTATGTCAATTGGCCCAATTTCACCAAAATAGTTGCATGGTAAACTATGTAATCATGTTGATCAACTTTATGATAAGAGGTTTAGCCAGTGACACATATGCCCACTTTGTCATTATGTCCAAGTCATAAAGGTTTACCATTTTAATCTTGCCTTGATAATTGCACATTGTTCTTATAAATACAGTGGTTTATTTAACATCTGACTGAAGTGTTGACTATCTGAAGGTTGCCCTGCACTGTCCAATAACTGTGGTGAATTCATACACATTTAAATTCACTCCACATCTGTAATTACATTTCCTTAACTGCAAACTCACACAGAATATGACCATACTGAGCTTTATAAATGTACTTACCAGAACTGAGGCACAGGCAGGAGAATGGTGGACTTGTGGAAAAGAATTAAAAGGAAGCAGTTCATTAGTGCCAGTAATACAGACCCGGAGCACCAAAATGCTAGAAATCAGATTCCCTACTGACACAACTAATTACCTATAGATTTCATTTCAGTCACTGAGAAAGCTTCAAGTTTTACTGACACACTATTCTTTTGGGACACTGAATAAGACTGCAGACAAACATACATGCATTCTGTAGTTGTATGTTTCAAAATTTCTACTAATTTATAGTCCATAACCATAGAATTCTGACAAGTTTTACTTGGTTACACAAAAGAAAGCACCTGCATTACTAAACACAGTATAGCATAATGAAGGCAATTCTTTATTCATACAGCTGTTCCTTCTGTTTGTACCCTCACTTCCTTGTTATCAGGTTCATTATTCATGCTTTTATATTTTGTAGTTCAGCCTTTAAACTGCCTTTGAGAATGCCAACAAAATCAGTCACATGCAGAACTTCACTCTTGCTATTCATTTCATTTTTATTAATACAGGTTATCTTGTATCTCTCACAGATCTCAGGAAACTGAACATTCACTGAATACAAACTGTATTAAGATGAAATTTAATATAAGTTTCACTTTAGGTCTGGTTGATGCATAACCCATCAACAAATGTCCTCTCTGGCGTCACTTTGTATTTCTCCATTCTGACAGCAGGTTTGGATATGTCACACCACACTACACATGTATCAGAGAAGCAGAGGCAAACCAGATCAAATCAGATGCGAAATGCCAAACAAAGAAGCTGCAGCAGCCATCACAGACAGAGTACAGAACTTCTGCATTCCAAAGGGACTGGCATATCAAGTTTCATGATTTACTGTACCACTTTATTTTGTACTGGACAAGCTGTGGTGATCAGATGACCTGGTGAGACATGTAAATTCACACCCATAGCCTCGGGGACTATCACTGCCACACACACTGCACTTTTGTTTCTGCTGTTTATGTTACTAGTGAAAGCACAACAGTTTTTTGCATTTTTAGCTACTGGTAATACAAACTTATCATAAAACATGAAAAATACACAAAAAACAACGCTGCACATAAACAAGTTAGTGAAGTATTACACTTACTTACATATTTTGTTTCTTGTCCACATTTTTTAAGACAAAACAAGTTGGAAGGAGAGGGAAGCATAACAACATTTTGATTTTGGCATAAAACTCAACAAACAGATCCAAAAATTCACATTAGGTGAAAAAATATAAGACACAAAATCCAAGCAAATAAGATGCTCAAACACAAGTTCATATCTTGCCTAAATCAACAATAATTTAGATATACACAGTATTATACAAATACCACATGTATAACTAATTTGCAATGTGTGAAAGACTATGATTTAGATTACTTGGTTACTTGTCATGCTGTATCATTCACAGTGTTACTGACGTTGAGGGTAATGGCTCTGAAAGTGAAAGACTATGGAATTCCAACCATGTATTTGCAGTAGCAATAAATTTTGTCAATAAATAACACAAACTTTTTCAAAAACAGTATTCAGGTAGAGTTCATTACATCAACAAATAGAGCACACCTTAAAATGTATGAAAAAAATCCGTATTAAACATAATTTAACTCAACATAACATTACAATCATTTAATTGTACTTCTGCATCTTCTACACATGTCTGTCCTCTGAGTATTAGCCTACGTATGTATTATGATCAGACCCTTAGAAGGACACTTCAAAGCATTACTTTTGCAAACACTGTGGAACCTAAAATGAGCACCTCAATAAACATTAAATTCAAAGCAGAATGTATCAACTGGTCAGTGTATTTGTATAAGGATGTCATGCTCAGTTACATAGCATTCAAGTTTCTTTTACCTAATACACTGCATAGAATTAACTTTTACAATGCAGGACTACCTTCCTCCCCACATTTCAGATTCACACATTACATAACAGAAACCCATGGCTCACAACCTGTCCCAAGTTCACAGACTGACAAAGGTCTGAAAAAACGTGATGGTCTAATAAGCAATCTCTTTGTTAATTCTAACGTATTCATAAATCTGTATCAATAGAATAACTATAATCAAAGTCACAATTTTGAGTCACTGATATCCACTGTCTAAAACATTAGGGGACAAAAAAGGGGGAGGGGGCCATGGGCCAGTTTACACACAGACTGTTATATAAGAAAACACCAAAAAAATGCACAGTATTATTACATAAAATTTATAGTTAAAATATTACAACTCCAACATGTTTCGACCTCCTTCAGGTCATCTTAAGGGACTGTGCACCCATTATATGTATAAAACACTGATGTTGTGTAAATGAATTAGGCTAAAATTAAGTCCTGATGTTATTAGATGGCTTGAAGGTTTGCAGTGATGTTATTACATGGCTTGAAGGTTTGCAGTAAAGACACAAATTTGATGAAGTACTCCATATGCAGTGGTTCTTATAAATGCATAGGATTACAAATATTCTGAAAATTATCAAAATAACAAACTCTAAGCATAAGAATACCATACAATACATGAAAGGTAAAATGAGAGTTCTATTTACATACCATATTGCAGAAGCAGCTCATATATGGTGCAAATGGAAGCAGGATATTAAGTACAAATTCATCCCAACTAATGCACCGTTATTATTCAGTATGTTCTTATGTTACAATACTTAGTTCCAACATGTTTAGATCCCTGTTGGGATCATCTTCAGGGATACGTTTAAAAGCTACGTTTGTGTGGACGGCAGGCACACAGTCTGTGCCTGCCGTCCGCACAAAAACATCTGACTCCTAAAGCACAGCAAAAAGAAAGATCTACAAGAGAACTGCATAGCACCTAACTGCTTTTATACACATCTGATACGTTGTAACATATTTAAAATATCGTCATTCACATTGTGTAATTGTACCTTTTAAACATATCCCTCATGATCCCAATAGGGATCTAAACATGTTGGAACAAAGTATTGTAATGTAAGAGCATACTGAATAATAACACTGCATTAGTTCAGATGAATTTGTACTTAATTAATAACTATGCATGGTACAAATAATATAAAGTAAACAGGATACTAAAAGAGAAGATAGAGGGGAATGGTATAAAATGGTGTGTGTGTGTGTGTGTGTGTGTATGTGTCACATTATGACATGTCGCTTCAGTTGCGAATATTTTAACTGTAAATTATATATAATAGTATTGCACATTTTGTTGGTGTTGTCTTACATAATTATCAATGCCAGACACGAACAACATAAAATGCACACTTTTTTCAAAGATCTTTGGTTAAATGATATTACGTGTTGATAACATACCGTAAAGAGGTGCTATGTGTCACTGAAGTTACAAATACTGCCATGATATGCTACCAAATAAGATCACCCATGCTTTAGAGAGCTTGGCGACTCAGTTGCCTGATGATATGGAAAACCGAATCATGCAATACAGAGTGATAAACTTTGAAACTAAACAGGGAACATTATTCAGCACTGTCAACTTTCCGTTTAAAGTAATAACCTGGTATAACATGTTAACACTGAGCAGCATGAGTGTGTACCGTTTCACTGCCAACACAGAGAAATTCATTTTAAAAAGTATAAAATAAATATCCCTGTAAAATGTTTTATTTTATTTACTAAATTCGATGTACTTAGGAAAAACATAACACTTTACAAAACACTCTTAAGTTCACTTTCGGGATGGCACAACTTTGTAGAATGGTGCCCAGGAAATAAAATATTGAGACCAACCTAGACTTAAGATGCCAAAACAGTGGCCATGTAAAACAGATACTCATTAATTACACCTGAAGAGTCAACAATGAGGTACCAAAATATTGGAAAATTCCCATAGTGTCAGCCAACATGTAACTTTGGCTACCTTTTTTAACTTTGCCATTCTCAGAAAGTAGTAGGACAAAATAAACACAGATGAACAACAGTATCCATATAGAAAAAAGTCAGTGAGTTACAAAAAATATATGATAACCACCCAAACAAAAAAATATGTTTACAGAAGTATTACCTAAAGAAAACAACATTGCATGCAGTTGCCAAAGGACAGTATGGAGGTTCAAATATTGTAAGACCACGTGCAATTTAATTTTCTGATTCAGAGACAATTTAGTTGCTGCTGTCTATTTGACACATTTCTTATTCTTGAAAAACACAACACTGCTGAGCTGGTCATAAAAGTATCTCGAACATGCAAAAATGCAAACCAATGAAACTCCAGGTTTATCACACAACAAATACCAAAGGAAGACTGCAACTTTCTTTACACACGTTACTGACATTACCAATGGAGGTGCATATTTTAATGCTTAGTCTTATATAAAATACAATTTCTATATGAAATTCAGCATATTGAGTTTTACTGTATTCTGAGCTCCTATAATGAAAACTTCACGAAACTGAATGCATATCGTATTTTTAGATTCAATGGATCTGGCTGTACTTGCCTTGTAACTCCAAAAATTACAAACACTACTTTCCTGGTTCAAAGGTGACTTCACTGACATCCAAAACTTAAAACTCTGTTTAAAAAATATATTACCTTAGCGTTACAGTTGCATTATTACTGTTCCTGTCCTCACCATCAACACCACCATAGTGTTTCACAAAAAGTGATTCTCGTTGTTGAAGGAATTCAAAAGAGAAGACAGAATTATCTGTCGGTCAGTCTGTTAAATTCTTTCCATTAAAAGTTAATTTTGACATTTAAAAAGCCTACTGCATCTAAAAATGCTGGTACCTACAGCCCCTGGCAGAACAGTTACATGAATATGTGGGATAAAGGCTGAGAGGAGAAACCAACGTTTGGAGGAATGGTACACACTTTTAATATAATTTGGAGAGTTTGGAAGAAGGAAGTGGAATACAAAAAGATAGAGTGATGAACATTACCACTATCAATAAGGTATGAAGAAAGTATACAGCCTGATCAGACAACTTCTGCAAAAAACAACCTCTCAGTACACCACCACATCAACAGCCACCATCTGAACCCATGTCAAAGTTCCAAAATATGCACGTTATTTATTACTGTGTGCAGAATGAACTACGTCCAACAAAGTTTTTCTTTTTTGTAAGCTTCATACTGCTTCCTCCCATTCCTTCCCCTCTGCTACAGCATGCTGACTGCAATTATGAGTAGATGAAGCTAAGTCACAGTGTTGGCCACTGTTACGGTCATGTGCGATAATGTCCCGTTTGTCTGTGTCCGAGATATTTACCATTACGCAACATAGCTATATTCATCAGCAGCGTGTTGTGCTCGCATGATGTACTGCTTGTCAATTAAAGCCTCAATACATTTCTTGATCATGCTGACAGATGGGGCAAATGACACTTTCGACTGGCTTAGTACCTGAAAACAATGAAGCAAATTTTCACCAAACCATTTCCCAATAACAGCATCATCAGAAAGATTAGGCTCCAGTGCAAAACCCACTCTCCTCAAACAGGAGCAGCAACCAAAATGTCTTCAGTTATCACACAACGACACTGCCTTTAACATTAACACTTAAAGGAACAAAATTTACCTTGACTGTAAAAAAACAAATGGGTCAGCAGGTTCTGAAATAGCTCTCTTCTTGACATCAATGAATAAATGAACCACTTTCATGATTATTCTCCACATAATCTGAATAGTTACCACAGATTCTGGTGATCACCCATGTCAATTCAACACTCACTACCAACTACATACAGGTTCTGAAAATTAAATAATGGGACTGCTGCTTCTAAGTGATACCAAACACCACTGGTGTGCTGGCACACGTTAGAATCAGAACTACAAGATTAAGACTTTTGTATCAACCAGACAAAGGATTAAGACTATGAGTACAGCACACATTTTACTGATGCAATGTATTGTGTGAAAAACATACCGGAAAAGAAATCTATACAGGGCAAGTCAAAGGAAATAAACACTGTCGGATGTTCATGATACAGTAAACATGCATGTGACAGAACACTCTGATGCAACAATATGGAATATACCTTTAAATCCATACCAAAATTAATTCCCTTTCCAACAGTCAGGGATACACAAGATGTGAAAACATCTTCTGCATAGAAGGCACTCTGTGTTACGCAGTTTGCAAATACAAATTCAGTGACAAGTGGGCAATGTAAGTTTTACAGCACTACAGCAAAAGAACTATCAGAACGTATGTCAATTTACATCTGGTGTAAGCAGTTTGAAAACAAAGGCTGTAACTGCAAAGGAAAGCATCTGAGTCACCCATACGCCACCGAACAAAACAGTGCAATGTCGAACGAAAGCCTTTCAGTGCAGCTTATGGAAGTCAACTTAAACATATAACTGTGGGTTAAACCTGACATTTGGTGCTCTTGGCCTCAGAGGTCACCAGACCTAACAGTGGGAGACACCTTTGTGGGGCTATGTGAATGTTGCTGTGTTTGCACCACCAACGGCAACAAACATCCCTGAGCTGGAGTGGCATTAGTTACCAGGGATATACTTGCAACATCAGAAGACATGAAATATGTAACTGTTCTCTGCCACATCATTCATGGGGCCTGGCTTAAGTGTCTGCAGTGTTCACAAAGAACTTCCACAGATTCTCTGTTGACACAGGGTATGTCCCGTCAACATATTATAAATACCAGTCCAATTTCTACAAAGCTGTGAAGTACTTACTTTTTTAATTGTCCTGTATAATTATACAACAAGTTGATAAAGACTAAAGCCTTCAGGGACAGAATGTCATGTAAAGTGATAAGTAACTTCTGAGAGAGCAAGAAATAATCCTTGCATTGTATTAAGCTCTCCAGAAAAAGAGCTTACAAACAGACAAAAACTAGACCAAATTATAAATATTTTTAGTAGTAAATCTCCTACATAATAAAATATTTGTACAAATGAATTCTGTGCCTGTACACCCCAAGTTTGATAAATGTTATATTTTCTCTTATCCACTTACTGATCATTCACCTCATCAAATTAAAATTTCTTTAACCTTTAAACGACCCACATTTGGAAATGGCTGAAGATGAGGTTTGCCAGTGCATGGTTTATTCACAATGAGGTTGGCAAAAATGTGCAAAGACTATGTAATACAAGGTTAGCAACATCATTTGTTCCCAGTGCCACCTTAATACGTCACATCTCTCATCCTTTCATGTATGCACACACAGCCACACTTGCTGAATAACAGATAGTAAAATGTGAAGTAATGCACATCTATTCTGCTGAACATCAGCACTTCATGCACGTGTTTATTATCTTTCATGGATCATACAAACTCCAAATACATTTTTAAAAAAGCAGAAAAAATTGGAAGTGTAACACTTATAGAAGACATGTTTGTTTTCTGAAATGAAAGAAATTCTGAGTGAATACATAAGAAGCGGCACTTCTGAAGCAAGGTAGGGGATTTTCTGTGAGAAATAATTTCTGTATTACACGAAAAATCTACTAGTGGCAAGATGTCAGAGTCTGGAATTCACAAAACTGTATCATAAATAAACAATGAAAATCACATTCAAATTTCAAGACACTACATATCATGCACACTGTTACCACAACACATATAATTCAATATTTCAAAAAATCCAAACAAATACGGCAGTATGTTTCTTGCTTTAAAAAATGATGCGTATGACCTAATCACAGGTGCAACGTGTTCAAGATAATATACCACCACCAACAAAAACACAAGCCAGTAAAACATATACATACCTCCTGAATGAGTGCAGTGTGACGCATAAGTTTCCTACTTTTCATTACTCTGACAATGGCTGCTTGTATATACAACTTCCTGTCCTCATCCACAGAAGAAAGTGTCTGTTCAACTTCCTGAGGAGTCTCTCGCTGCACAGCTGCTGTGATCCGGAACTTTGTCCGCTTATTGCTGTACTCCAAGTTCAAAGTTAACACTGTTTCAGGAGTCTGTGTCTGAACACAAGAAGAAATAAGTGGACTAAAATTCAGAATAAATAACAAGTGTTCAAGCACACCCAGCATCCATATACAAAATCCACATTATAAAAACCAAGTTTCAAGCACAACTTCACACTTGCTTTCCTACCGCTAGAATTACAGTTCCACATGCCTGTTGGTTTATTACCATTGTTATATCTTTGTGCAGACTACTTCAGTGAAAGATTCTGAATACATAAAACTCCCTAACCTGTCTTTACCTGGGACAGAATTTTTTTCCTTCAACCAGTAAGGAACATGCTTCATGTTAAATCTGATCAGCGATAAGCCACTTTCATTATAACAGAGTTCATGATGAATTGCTAATGCACAGCTGCAGGCTTAAATACATTTATTTTGGCAAACACCTATAATTACTGTCTTTAAAACACTTCTGACCCATTAGGACTTACAAAGAAATGCTCAGCATTATTATTCCCTGTCGAGTACATGTTCAAGTTGAGTATCAAACATACCATACAACATAGCACAACCAGCTGGCAGCATTCAAATGGATGAAATTAACACTTTGTCCACTCCAAAAATGAGAAACAGCGGATGAAAGAGGCCATGGAAAAGTGTACGAATGGCATGGCTGACCATTACGGCATGCACCAGTGCGCACATACACACAGTCAAACCCAGTTATAACGACATCAGTTGATGTGACACCCCATCTATAGTGTCAGATATTCTGTGGTACCAATGAATTCCTCACTACTGACCATCACATTATACTTCGCCATTATAATGACACTCATTTATAGTGACGCAAAATATTCAGTCCCTTTCATGACATCACAACCACATTCGACTGTATTCCTTGTTCTCTTTATGCATGTTACACGACAGTCTCATTTCAATCTCTATGTTCTACCAATCAAAACAAGTTTACTAGTACTTCAGACATAAACAGGCATATTTTTAAAATGAAAAACAGTGGTGTCAGGTTATGGTTTAACAATATGACAACCCACGGTCATGCAAATCAGCAGATGGCAAATGCCTTTCACTCACGTCTGTGTGGCACACAGTTTGAATTTCAGCTACATAGTGCCTATCATGACAGATTTCTCATGGTTCAGATCAGCATATTCAGACCATTATCACAACAATACCTCAAAACCAGGAACAATCAGCTTTACATCTGTCAGTATGTATCACCCATTCTCAACATGCTAACTGCCACAGCAGACACCAGCGTCACTTGAAGATGCTATAATTTAACCACGGTCAATACTATCTTCTTATGCTGTGATATGTTTACATTCCACTGCTATGTGTCCACTTATTGCACCCATGCTTCAAGGCAGTGCGTCTGTTACTGCAACAATCACGAATATCGGTGACAATGCAACACTCGAGAGCTGCGACCATCCTCAACAGTGCAAACATGGCACATGTCTCAGCCCAACAGGTATCACAAAAATCATAACAGCACTGAACATGTTAGGTATCACAGAATACCCTAGTCTGTGATGCACACTCTCAGTAACGTACGCAGTCACAAAATCAATGATCACATAATAAACAATTCTTCACTTTACAGAAAGCAGGAAACTGTAAGAACATCATGTTTTGACATTTCCACCAAGTGGATTAGCGTTGAACGAAGTCTGCTACATTTTTCTTTGTCCTCCCACACATTTTCCTCTTGAATCTGTATTTACTCTTTCCCTAACTCTGTTTCATATATATCTTTGGTCTTTCCAATGGTTTCTTCACCCTTATGATCTCGAAGATATTTTACTCCTGTCCATAAATAACATACAGTACATGCTTAATTTAGTTTGATTATATGTATAAAGTTCTCTGATTGAGGAATAAACTCCACTTTAAACACTGCCTGTCAGCTGTGTGTTTGTCAGTACTGCAAAAACGATTTTTCCATTCACAGAAGTAAACAATTTAAATAAACTGAAATAAAATACAATAAATTAACTTCTGTGACCTGATGTAATACAAAGAAAGAGAAAGCACGTTAACCCTTTAAAGACGAAGCGTGTCTGTTTTATATAAGGACTCAGTGCGTACCGCGCGGTAAACACTCTCCACTTCGGTTATAAAAACCAATCTGTTAATGTTTTATAAGGCAAGAGTTGCTGTTTGTTCTGAGATCCGTACAAAACACATAAATGCAATGTGGGCACCACGTAGAATTTTTGAATGTTAAACCTGGTGGTATGTGAAGTTACCGCTAGGCTTTAAAAGGTTAATTACCTCTGTATCGGCTAAGAGGATTTTGGATTCTATTAATGATGTGAGATGCTTGCTGAATTGCTCTGAGTTCAGCTGCAGAGAGTCTTGTACTTCCTTGCACGTGAGAGAATCAGTCTTCTCAAACAGAAGCAAAATGGCCATCTGAAATGTCTGCATCGTAATCTGGTATGGCTTCTTCAGGTAACTAAGTTTCAGTTCGGCTGTAATCCAAAATTTACATCAGTCCTTCACATAACGTAACCACAGTCTGAAAATGTGCAGTTACATTTTTTACAAGTTTCCCATACCTTGACATAAATGGTGTAACCATGTGAGTTTTCTTCCACTAAAGTGATTACGATAAAAATTCTCAAACTGCAAGAAAAAATATAATTATTGTTAAAACATACCAAATATTAATTAATGATTAATATCAATCACATTCATTCATAGTTTCTCACGAACTCCATTTTTATGGAACCAAAAATTTTATACTCACACATTTTAAGACACTGAATTTTCATGTGTTCTTTGAAATTTTACACACACTAATGGCATTCCTATTCACTTATCACACATACAAACAAAATACTGCAAAGACAATCACATTCCTCAATCAGAAATTATATGTTAAACACTAACCACACAAAACAAAGTTAAAACTGGAAGCTGTATATACCTCAGTAAGATCTATACCATATATTGTGTAGATACTCTTTGCATGATCGGTCTCTCTTGGGAAAATCAACGGAGTGTAATTTGAACTTCACATAAAGTGGAAGCTTTATAGGACCATTCTGAACCAAAATTACATTTTCCCAACAAACTCAAACTGTGACCATCCCAAATCTCAAATTTCACTGCAACCTGATAAATTGATTCAGAGATTAAACATGCTACCACACACAGGACAAAATCATTTCATGCATGAAAATGTTCTTAATACAAAGACACAATGTAATTAAAAGTTTTTGGATGCTGTATGAAATAAAGGTTGTAAATGTGAAAAGTAGAGTACATACATTATTTTTTAACAATAATATTTTAGAAAAATACAATCCATATCATATGTTCTCTCAGCTTGTGGCCAAACCATCAAATATAACCCATGCAAGATTTGAGGTTTCCACAGCACCGATATGAAGGAGTCTGGTCTTCTGGGTTTTTATGCTACATAGCTGGGTTGAGTCCCGATATTTTGAAGGAACGTACCGCCTTCATCTCAAAGGATCAAGGTCCTTGGCCCTTGAAAATGAAGCCAGTACATTCCTTCAAAATTTAGGGAATCAATAACCTTCTTATCCAGCTCAACAACCCTGAAGGCCTGAATCCTCAACTATACAACGTATCTGCTCACATCACTTTTGCAGTTTGTAACCAACAATTTGTACCTGAAAGCTCTAATGCATAAAATCTGCAACTACCATTTTTAAGTCCACAATTTTTGCTCTTAAAACTCATGTTAGGAGAACTATAGCTACATATTACTAAGAAGAACAGCAGCATAGCTAAGTTTTTTGGTGTCCAGGGCAAGTAATCACAATGGCTGCTACTAAGAGAGATTATGAACTTAAAAAACCACTGCTTGTATTGAAATTCCTTTTATTTCATCTCAAGAATTCAAAATTTTGTGGGCACTACAAATCACACTGGCCAATTGTATGGGAGGGTGAAACACATGTGTAATGGCATGTCACAACTGTTAACACTACGCTAGATTGTCAACATGCATAAAACGCTCATACTTGCATAAAAACAGATACATACATACTTTAATTCTGTAGTTCCTGTTCTTAAGGTATCTGATAAAAACAAATGGATGCACTTAATCCTACATTATTTAGTATCCACCCATAAGACAGGTACTATGTGTTATTAATATAATAATTATGGTTAAACATCTAAGCTGACAAACAGCTATTTCTCATTATCCAAATCATTTCATTACTCAGGTCTGAAACACAGCATCGCTGCAGCTTATACTTTTCATTTCATTATAATTTCAAACAAACTAAACACATCAACAATCCATCATATGCAATATTTACCATTTGTACGGACTTTTCAAGTTCCTGTGGTACAGCAAACGGTGTTACTGAATTCTGCCCCAGTGGCCATGCTCCAGCCTTGAAGAGGAAATATGAATATCAGGTACAACTTCACGGTCTACAGCTTTCAGTACTTTAACCCTTTAAAGCCTAGCGGTAACTTTACATATGACCAGGTTTTTTAACATTAAAAAATTCTGCATGGTACCCACATTGCGTTTATGTGTTTGTATGGATCTCAGAACAAACAGCAACTTTTGCCTTATAAAACATTAAGAGACTGGTTTTTATAACCGAAGTGGAGAGTGTTTACAGCGTAGTATGCACTGAGTCGTCACATAAAAGATACACTTCGTCTTTAAAGGGTTAAACACTATGAGTACTTACAACACACTGAATGTGGAAAACCACTTCACGTCATCATGGGTCTTGTCCTAATCAGTGGGCATGCAGAAAACTGAGTTTCATGCAATGAAAGATTTTAAAGCTTACATTTAATTATTTCTTGATATATGTCATTCCTCACAGTTCTACAGCAAGTTTTGTAAGTTAGGTATCATATCATATATCTAAATAAAATTAAAGAATCAAAGGAACAGTAAATCTGAGAGACGAAATTGGGTTCATCATTTTTAAGTTATGGCAGCAATGAAACACGAATCTCCAAGAACAATACTTTCAGAATAAATCACTCTAAAACTGTTACACATGTTACAAGGGTAGGAGTGAGAACATGAACAAAATCTGACATGCAGACTGCAAATTCTGCATATTAGCAAACTCACTATTACATCACGTAACAATTGCTGGTGGTGACACACAATTTACCAGCTATTTTAAACAAAGATAAGAAACATGTTGTGCACTTCCAATTTCATACCTGAAGAATATATATTGAGAAACTGATTCCTAGATCTATATTGTCCAATTTGAGGAAGTTGTTGAACTTATTGTTGAGATCAGAAGACACGGACATGTCAGTAAACATCCGATGTAATTTATTTGTGAACTCATATCCACATGCTTGCTAAACAGAAGAAACACAAAAATGCGTTAAAAGCCAAAATTTCTCTACAGCAGTCAACATCTACCACACTCAAAACATTGCTATTCAAGTCCACTCATTCATTGCATATTGCTTCACTGGTTGCAATGTGACAAAATAAAATGCTGTCATTACATCTATCCAGAAGTTTAACTAAAAAGTGATAATATAATTTGGTCTTAAAAACTGCTGCACTTAATAAAATATAAGCAGATGTGTCTGCAGACTACAAGCAATAAAAACAAAGTTTCTGAACATACACACAAACACTAAAGATAAAATCTGTAAAAAAGCATTACAAAAATTATACAAAGCTGGTCAAACTAAATACTCAGCAGCATAGGCAACAACAGGATTCCTTAAATCATGTAAAGAATAAAGATGTGAATCAGTAAATCAGCAGATCAAGGAGCACATGAACAGACCAAGGATGATATTTTCAAAAAAAGAAAACCAAAAGACTGGAAATAAATGTGAGAGGGGTGCTTAGGATGGAAGAACAGTGACACCTTTGTCACAGGATGTGTATTTACACATCAGACATATGCTCATCTTAGAAAATTGGCCAACCCACATTAAAAAAAAATACAGAAACTTATGTGCTACACAATAAAAGTTTGTCCAGATATTACTTTCATTTTAAATTAGTTCTTAAATATATCTTATTACTTTTGAGGGATGGTTGGCTGGCTACTGGCTACCTTGCTGCTAAACTATCTGCAGTTCCAGTACACCTTTTGAGGAATTGTAACCACAACTCCTAAATTATTCAACATACCTGAAAGACTTAAGGACAGATGTGCAGAGAAATACTCAGCCAATGAATATTTAGTACCACTTATATTCACACAATCACCTGCTTGTTAACACTACAGTACAACCTCCTATGCAGCAGCATGTAGTCTGCACATAATTTTCTGCTAGTAACTAAAATCTATTATTATTGCTTACTTCTGTTTGTAAACTGATTATATTCTGACACGAGAAACAATTTCCTCACTCATACCATTACCAGTACTTACCACTTCCTAACTATCACTAATGATGTTATTACAATGCAGATCACGGACACTATCTGCAGGTGACGTACCATTTTTTTGAAGATGACTTAACCCGTTAGGTTTACAGTACAATTTGAAGTGCAAAATATTCAGTGTAAACATAAACACTTATTTCTCAAAGAAATCAGCTACACATTTTGGCTAAAATATATACCCAACATTAGGATGATTATAAAAACAAAAAATAAAAATTCACAGCTGCATAGGTTTGGGACCTCAAACTTTTCGTTTAAGTTCTTGTATTGACAGACATGACCACGACCAGCATTTGCAATCTTAAGATCGAGGTCAAAAACCTACACAGCTGTGAATTTTTCCTTTTTGTTTTTGTAATCAGCTTGAGGATGGCCACTTATTTTAGATGAAACATGTAGCCAATTTCCTTGAGAAATAAACGGTTGTGTTTAGACTGAACATTTTGTTCTTTTAATTGTGATGAATGATTTAGTTCAACAGGTGCTGAATGACAGCTTGTCCCTGTGCATAATTGAGTTCTAAGCCATAAAGATGTACTGGGAAGTGGACGTATAGTTCCATGCATTCTTAACCTTGGCATGATGGATGTTTAGTTGCTTCATGCCTTGGGCCACTTTGTCTAGGGAAAAGAGCTGCCTGCAACCATTCGAAAGGAGGCTGGATGGCCCTAACCCCGTCTGGATATTGTGCAAAAGAAAATAAATTTGCCCCTGTCAAGAGTCAAAATTTCCCAGACATCCAGCCTGCAGCCTAGTCCCTACACTGAACAAGCTAAACACGGCACCTAGACAGAGAATTTTATCTTACAAAGGACATATCCATCACAGCACAGACATCTTCATATATCCAAAAAACAAAAAGGAACGTCTAATACAGCTTCTATACAGTACTACATGTACTGGCCCACACAGCACAGCAATTATTATATGCCGTCCTCATGGGCTCCATTATATGAAGGGCATTCTTAAAATAAGGTATGAACAGCCATCACAACATTACATGCAATACCATGAACAACTTATATTAACATAAAACAGTAGATGTAAGCCCACTCTGAAAATACCATCACCACCAATGTCTAGTTCACCGAGCCAATTAATCACTCCTGCTACAGAAGTCTTTTTGAAAAGCCCAAAAAACTGAAGTCCAAAGGTACCAGGCCTGGGCAGTGTGATGAATTCTGCAACACTTCCCACCATCCATACTGCATGAACCACTGTTTGGTCATCTGCGTTGTGTGGTGTGTCACACTGTCATAAATGTTGACACCAAGGGCGAGACACCCTGGCTTCCTTCTTCGTACAGCTTTTCTCAGTCTGTCCCAGTGTGTTGCAGCAGCACTGACTGTATCACATCTGGGCAAGAAGGTGGGGCTCTCAAAAGATCTTTGGCTGCAAGTCTGATAACTGTCTTCATGGAGTATATGTGGATTTCTTCACAAAGAGTTTTAATAAACTTGTTTTGCAGTGGGACAAATGCCTTAATACAGGTGGTGATTATGTTGAAAAGTAATGTGCATGTCTGTGTATGTGTCTTAATAAAATCTTGTCATAGTATTACCCGCAGTGTCACAGTGGCAGTTTGTACCTTACTATTAGAACAGCCCTTATGATAATAAACGCAGAAACATGTTTTCAAGGTGTGAATGTACACAGTTTAATTACACAGGATTCTACAGAAGCTGAATGAGGTGATATACTATGCTAATGTTTTAATGAAAACTATGTTGTTTAAAGAAGAAATATGTTTATGCATTAAGTGCTCATACCTTCAGTCGATTTATCATGGCCTCCTCTGCATCCATCGACTGACTCTGAGAATGTATTAGTCTCTTGGCCAACATACGGGCATAGAACTTCTGGAATACATCTTTATCATCAATGTATTTGAAAATGGTTATACTTTGAGCTAGTTTTTCATCTATTTCACTCTCAGAGATACCTTTTGAAGATTTCTTCAGTAGTGAATCACAGTATTTTGCAAGCTGTGAAAAGCATATCTTAAGTTACATGAGATAAACAGTTATTTATAATTATATCTGCAATTACTTGGAAAAAATATTGTACACAATCAACTTTGTACTTTCATGTAAATCTATTTAAGGTACACAACTACCCCAGTGTCATTCATCCAAGCACACAGGGTTCAATTCTAGTATCTTCAAACAGCACAAATTTATGTTGCTACTGTACACAATACCTACCAATTCAGGTGACCTGCAGGCCATTTTGGGGTTGGGTCGATGATTAACAACAGAACTACAGGCCTTGTCAAGTGCACCTATGAAGGTCTGATCATTATGAAAAACCTCCTGAATTAATTCCTTGTACTTGCTGTGAACGGTCAACATACTCTCAACAAACTGAATATGAACCTGTAGGAAGAACAGACCATACAGTACAGTACAGTACAGTACAGTAGAGCACAGACATTTCACAAATACATATCCAACAGACCACTACTGAATACCCATCAGCAATCCAACATACTACATACCACCACATTCTAAAACTTAAGTGCTCCAGTTCCCAGACATTTAATTCTACTTCCCCTGAGGAGCTACACAAATTCTGGTTTTTCTCCTTACACATGCATGACTTCAAATCTAGCGATGGGTTACTGAAAGACAGCCTCGTTCACATGCGACAGATCATCTCCCAGAACACAAAACTTCACACAGGTGGATTGAAAAGGCACAAATTGCAAGTGTTCCCACTTCAGCCAACCTTAACCAGTGAAACAGTAATTCCTAACAGTTACTCAGTTGCCATGACCCATCTGGATAGCAATAACCATGACAAGACATATTCCTTTCATTTGCGCATCTCACACAGCAGAGGAACTTGTCCCACTCCAAGCTGCCAGGTCTTGGAACAAACAGCAGCTCATCAATTAGCCGCTACTGGAAAAACAGGACAAGGCTGTCCCATTAAATGTACATTATTTTCATCCAAAAGGGGAAATACTGTCCTGCAGTGGGCAGTTAATGAAGAGTGCTCCAGCTGCAGTGAACCCTGGCATTTAAAATGCCATATGCTACAGGTTAATTAACATATTTATTTATATCACTATTTATTTATTTATATCATTAGTTACTTATTTGTTTATTTATTTACTTATTTATTTATTTACTTTATTTACTTACAGAGTTGAATGCTTGGGTGATGGGCAACAATAAATTCGAAAGCAGTTGGAACGAAGCTGTCATGACCTAATACAGATATTCAGCCCACATTTACCGGTAGGGACTAAGAAACGCCACCAAAGAAACCTGTCAGGATAGACTGTGTCCCATCCAAGATATGAATTAGACAACTCCAAAATACAGATCTAGGGTGTTATCCCTAAAAAAACCAGTTCAGCAGCAATTCCTTCCCCTAAACTAGTAGAAAATTTCAATTCAAAGAACATTCAAAAGTGAAGGGGTCACAAGTTTTCATCTAAATGACATACAGTTGCCCTGTTTAATTCAATTTGTTCTCCCAAAAACTGTGCACATGCGGTATCAACACAAACTCACTCCTTGGATCCAATTCATCACTGTCTCTGCTGGATGTATTCTGATAAAATGTGCCTGCCACCAAATTCTTCTGCCAAATATGTGTCACATACAGGCCTTCTGTTATGCCAGATTCTTCTAACTTACCAGTACAAAGACATTTTCACCGGCCTTCAGTGTTTACTGCTGTCTAATGAGCTTAAAAGAAACTATGAGTAGAATCCAGCAGCGACTACTTCTTAGGGGTACAAGCCACCATTGACAATTTAAACCATCTGTAGGACATTTAGTTAGAATAAAGCTTGCAGTCTTTCCACAATGGTTGGTGGCTGTAACGACACTGAAATGATATACAGGGACACCAATTTTTCTGACAACTCACATCACTTCACTCACACCATTTGGCATGATGGCAGACAGTGTAACAATTTATGCTATTCCGATGGGCCATAAGCTCGGGTCCACACATTTTAGTTCAGTGTACTGCAGTTAACATTAGGTTTCTATTCCTCATAGTTAGCGAAGGTGCCACAAACATTTCCCTTCAGTTTGCAGACATATATGTCATCTAAAAAACAAGTTCTTCAATGCATATCCAAGTTTTTAAGTTAATACTACTGATGATCAGTAACTAGTGACAGTTTTCAGTAAAATAATTTCCCTGCATTATTTGCAATGACCTTCATCTACCAAAGATCACTACAACAATTAGGGAATTTATCTTGAGTGGTCCACCAGCAGAATGTTGATAACACATGACAAAAAGTTCTCAAAGTGCAATCAATCCAGTTTCTTAATAGCCCTGACCATAGGCAAGTTGACACACACAAATACTCTATTGTTACAATAAACATTCATGACTGATTGCATCACAAATCAAATAACAAAACTGCGAAACAGGAACCTGAATAATTGAGCTATCCAATATCACAGCATCTTCCTTAGGCTGCACAGCATGGCATTGAAATGGGCCACTCAGAATTTTACCCTGTGAAAATCATTAAACCCGTGTTTCCCAAACTTTTTTTTTCTGGCGGACCCCTACTGGCTTCAAAAAATAACCACTGATCCTTACATCCCTGCTCATGTAAATACAGTGTCTGGATGACACGTATCCGAAATTAAAAATTTGTATCTCAGAACTGATTTTAGACAGCTACAAATACATACCAGTAGCATGCATAACAATGCATTGCATGACTCGGATTAATTAAAATGACTGTCACTCTCTTCATGGGTGCAGGGGGTTTCTTAACTAGATTTCCTAACAGTCACACCAAATAAATGAATCGCCAACTAAAGAAGTTCCACAGTCATCTTTCACAAAACATCGTCCCTTTAATTAAAAAATAAGTAAACTTCAAAGTAGCCATTACAGAAACGTAACCGTGGATCCCCTCTGAACTGGTTGTGAATCCCTTGGGATCCGTGCAGCATGCCTTGAGAACCACTGCACTGATCATTCAACATTCTGAAGGTTAAATCAACTATCACTAAGGCAACCATCCAAATTCTATGTGTTAATGTTACAATGAATCAGGAGGGAAACTCTTCAAATAATACATAAACAAGACAGGCAGTGTACGTGTAATGTAACACTTGAGGCGCGGTTGCATAACCACTGTTGCTGTGGAAAGTACTAAAAATTCTGTGTGTCTGCATTCTTTCCTTAGTTTCTGGCATGTAAAGCACATGCGCCGTATTATATTGTCATCGGTGGCCTGTCTGGCTGTACCACATTTTTCCACTTTATCTCATAAATGACACGCCTTTCAGGAAAAAAAATATTGACCATAAAATGCGTGTTTTGATTTTCTCTACAACTTTTCTCTGAAAAATGTCTAATTCTAAGAATTCAGCAAGATATTACCACAAATGTATATAGGTCTTCATGAAAAGTACCTGTTATGCTTGTCAGATTTTAATTGAACTTGAATTTTCCCAACATATTTTCTAAAAATCAACTATCACTTCATCTCCAGGTCAACAGTCCGGAAAGACTTTTTCCCTACGATCCTTCCAAATGTGTTGGTAAATACCAATCAAAATGGCACAACTTTCCAGCATAGTTGAATTTATTATTTATATATTTCTTTACTCACATTATCTCCTTTAAGACCTCTCACAGTCTCCAGTCCTTGTGCCTTTATGTGTTCAAGAAGCTCTGTTATGAGTATACCAATGCCATCTTTCACAGACCGGAGCAATGGGTACATATTGGACAGATCTTTCCTTCTCTCCTCACGAACCATTGTTGTACATTCACCATGTAGAAATGCCAAATGATCTGCCACCATATGCTGTTCACAGCGAGCCCTTACTTTATCAAATGAACTGAGAGAAGGAAAACGGGAATTACACTAAGTAAGGAAACTAAGCATATGTACTTGTCTGCCAGTACAAATTAAAATTTGACAAAGTTTGCAACACTCAAAATGAAGACGCCATAAAAAATGGTGATGGAACTCAGAATTTTGGAGACAATACCATCAACAGTAAACGTGCAAATGAGTTTCTGTAAATTCACCCTTCAGCACTTCAGCAAGGCAATGCTTCTACTTTAAAACACACCACACTGTATAGTGGGAGGAAAAGAGTATGGTAGAAGTATCAAACTCTGAAACTCGGAAATGATAATCCTACATAATATAACTCCAGTGACAGCTGCCATGCTCATGGACACAAACACTCTGTATTATAAGCTCTGGTACGTCATCCAAATGTACGCACAGCCTGTACCATGGTTGCGGAAGCTGATGGAGGAATGATTGTTACACGTTCAGAAAATATACCTACCACTCATACTGCAAATGTAAGTTAGAATTTCAACCATCTTCTTGGAAAATGCCAATCAGATTAACTCAGTACTGCTAGTTTCACTAATTATCAATAGATCACAGAGATGTGAGACATGGTACACAGTCAAAGAGACACTGTACAATTCAAAACAAATACTAATGTTTCTTATACATGCATCAAATGAACACCTTACACCAAATTTAATGGTAAAGTACCTAGAATGTAGGAACTTGTGGCTCCGATGTGTCTCTTCGTCTAGTCGTTGGATAACTCGTTCCATGTACTGACTTATACCACACTCCTGCAGCAATTTACTTGCTTCTCGCTGATAGTACTCACCAGTTGCTTGTAGAAAAGGTGCCTCAAATATTTCCTGATACAGCTACAAAAATCAGTACAGTAACTTCATTAACAACACTTCATGTTTAAAAATAACAAATACATTAACCTGCTATCAATGAACCCTTTAAATACATTAAATGTAAATATTTATAAACACATCACATAAAAATATATCAAATATAAATAATTTTAAGATAAAATTCAACTCTTTCCTAATCCAGTTACCTCAAATTTTGACTACAATGAAATCTAAACATGACTACCTGTGTAACAACTATAAATAACACGAATGTTCAATCCATTTTATGACTGCAACTCTTGGAGTTACTCAGTGTTCATGTGGTTTATAATGTAAGTACAAGAGTGTGTCAAAATTTGTCAAAATACACAAAGCTGGAGTGCACATGGCAATAGCTGAATTACAGTTGCGCTGTATGCCTGTGGAAATACCAACGAGAGTGCATGTCAAAAAAAGTATACTGTTATTTGTAAGTCACAGTTAATTTGTTATTTGAACTGATCACATTCGAATATACCAGCATTCTGGAGCATATCAGACTGCCAGCAGAAGAAAATAATAAAATAAATGGCATTACTGCATTCAGCGAGTACAGCAAAAATAATCTACGGAAGTGAATATCAGTATCACAACACTAAAGTGGAATTTAAAACTTTTGTTCAGACCAGTAAGCTACAGCTTACATTTATTGGCATGTAATAGACAAAATTTAAACATATCACAGGACACGTGTAATGAATCTCAATAATGGCAGTGTTGTGAAACAAACCACAGAAAAAATAAAACATAAAAACTAGATTGACTGAATGCTTTAGCTGCTATCAGAGCTTGAAGTCACATCAAATTAAAGTGTTTAACATAATCTTTGTGGGATAAAAATGTGTTCCAGCTATGAAGGTTGAGAATATTAATGATTCACAGCAACATATGTCTGAAGCTCTCCTGTACATAAATCAGTATGATTTGTAACAATGTATGTCATTATAAATTGCTACTCAGGTATGGAAGGGCTTCTTGCATTCTCACAGAGTTATTCACAGGACTCTATCTCATGAAAATGGATTAGTCTCTACTGACACCAGTACATCATGGCCAATAAGTAAAGCGCTATGGTCAAATTAGTATAAAGATATTCCAACACTGATACAAAAAAGACAAAACTCTCACTAGCCATATCTAATGGAATCCTGGCAACCAAAGACACATGCAGTAAGAGTAACCAGCAATAAAGAAATAAAAATTACTGCAACAGAGAAAAAATCCACTGTCACACACAGTGAAGTTCACCGCATCAAGTCTGCAGATCACACTGTATGTGCATCAACCTTTTAAAGCCTAGCGGTAACTTTACATAGGGCCAGGTTTAACATTAAAAAATTTTACGTGGTGTCCACATTGCGTTTATGTGTTTTGTATGGATCTCAGAACAAACAGCAACTTTTGCCTTATAAAACATTAAGAGATTTGTTTTTATAACTGAAGTGGAGAGAGCTTACAGCGCGGTACATACTGAGTCCTTATATAAAACAGATACGCTTCGTCTTTAAAAGGTTAAGGAAACAAAGCAGAAGGATGAACAAAATGCATGCTGACATTTTTGAGTGAAGAACTGACACAAAAGGTGTATGTGACATAAAAGGACAAGAGGTTACCTCAAGGAATTTACATGACCTGAGACCAGAATTTCACAATGGTCACAGACTTTGCTGCACTGAACCTGACTGTTCGATATATAAAAAGTGTAAGTATTCAAAATATGCTGAACTACATTGTTGAGGTATTTTACCATTTTGCTTAATAACCATGATTTATTTCACCACCTTTATAACTCTTAAGATTACCCTCCAGTAACAGATAATGCAATACACTTATTCCACACTAATGCAGTTAATTAAAAAATGTGGAAACTGATCAAAAATACATGTCAGGTTCTCAACTCCAGAAGGGACCCTAATAGAGGAATCTTACGTTCAATTACACAAAGAACAATATGGAACTGCTCAAAGAAATACACAAATATGAAGCACTAGTTTCATGCTGCAGCATGTGGTGGTGCAGTTGGTTGAGACACTGCACTACAAGCCCAAAGGTCACAGGTTCAATTCCTGATGAGGACAATGGAATCTTTCATTGATGTAATCCTTCCGGCTGCACTATGGCCCTGGGGTCGACAGCCTCTAACAGAAATGAGTACCAGGAATACCTACTGGGAGGTAAAGGCGGCTGGTGCATGGGGCTGACAAACTTACCACCTTCATGTGCTGACTATGTTGAAGTCTGGGAGCCTCAACCTCCTGGAACCTTACAGGCCTGTCCAGGCATGTTATGGGATAGCTTTACCTAGTTTCATGCTTCCCTGAATTTCGTGTCTTTAGCTTACTTTATAAACACTGTGAACCCACGGTGATGTGACACTTGACATGCCATGGATACGTCTGGGACTCCAGGTCAGTCCTTTCAAGAGGACATCCAATGTAACGTCTTGCAAAACCCCATCAACCAAAGTGATTAGACTCATGTTCTTCATAAATGGTAATCAAAATCTGAAACTACTTACCTCCAGTTTCCCCTTCCTTTTGTACTCCTCAACACTAACAAATGAGTCGATTACTCCGCGGATAACATTTGTAACATTTACGGTTGCTTCACCTAGACGATCCTGATGGATTCCTTCCAAGAGTAGATTAACTAAATTCTCTTTCAATGGTTCCACCATGTTCTTCTTCCAGATCTGCAATCCTAAAATGGGAATAAGGATGTAAAATTATTGAAAGCTGCATCAGAGTAAGCAGTCAGATATCATCTCTGACTAGTCACACAAGTGTACATATCATGGAACAATTACAAGCTCTGGCATGCAACAACAAAGAAAAATGTGTCAAGAAAATACCTGCACCATTTTTATGTTCCTGCAACTTGTGTACAAATTGAAGCAAATTAACTGTAAAACCCAAGACCGGTTACATAAAAGCGGTGAAGACAAAACAGAAGTGGTTTCCCCAGCTAGGTACCATACCATGAAGGCCTACAGGTGGTGCATAGGCATAGCTTATATTATTTTTCTTGGCACTTTACAGAGGCATGTAACCCGTTTCACAGTTTCATGTCCTGGCCACTTTCCCCTGTGGAAAAGAGTTCATGTTCCCACTGGATCTTAGGTTATGTGGTCCCCAAACCCAGTGTGAACACTGTGGTAATGTGCCCTTGCCAGGAAGAAAACCACCTTCTGGGCCACAGCCACTACAATGTCATGCAACAGAATTCTTCTTTGAAAAGTAAAAGCCACTTATAAACTCAACAAATTCCCTAATTTCTTATTGAATCCAAAGATTTAGAACCATGTTCACAGGAACCAATCACTGATGGTAAATCAAATAAATCCAATGTGCATATTCACACCATACAGTATATCTTTTAAGGTCCATTTTTATATTATGTTCCTATCGAAACAACCACTGTATCAGCACAGCATAAATTAGAACTCTTTTAGACATTAAATTTAATACACATATTTTAAAATATTATTTTACACACAGGATGTCATTAAATGACCACCCTGAAGATGATGAAAACGTATGGAAAGAGTGTACATATAAACATATAATGTAATAAATACAATATAAAAAATGTGTAAAAAGATTCTGTCAACAGAAATCAATACTGTGAGATTTTAGATTATTGTAGTGGTGTTACTCAAGATTCACACCTTGAGAGATTATACCCGTTCAGTTGGTAAACATTAACCAGTGTTTTGAAGGATAACAGTATCTTCATCTTCACCACCAAGCAGTCCAAGAACACTCATTCTCATTGGACTGCATGACCCCCCAGGTGAAGGCAATGCACTTGTTTGAAAAATCAGTAACTATTTACCAGTCAATGCAGCATGATATCCCAGAAGACTTAAGTATTCCACATCAAAAATTGTTTACTTCACAAACCTAATTCTCCAATTTCCATCTGTTCCTGAGCATCTGGCCCAAGAGGACCATATATTATCTCTGCTTCTGTTAACTGCTGCTTCTTAATATGCTGCTGATTCAAATATCTGGAAAAACAACAACACAGTGCAAATTCAATACTTAGAACAACAACACTGCATATTCAACACTTAAAACAACAAACAGTGTGAATTCAATATTTAAAACAATAAACGGTGCACATTCAATACTTAAAACAACAACACCATGCAAATTCAACACTTAAAACAACAAACAGTGCAAATTCAATACTTACAACAAACAAAATGCAAATTAATTCCTTAAAAAGTTATTACATTATGTCTACACTAAAAATAGTAATGTACGAGAGGTCTTCGCTCTTCTGGGTTGTTACGCAGCGTTGGTTGGTGTTTGTCTGCCGATATTTGGAACATCCCATTCATCCCATCTTCAAGAGTAAACCAGCTTGGCCTCCCTTGAAGATGAGACCAAGAGGCTGCCCCACAACACTGGTATATAACTACAAACCAATCCTATGTAACAATAAAGAGGAAAGAGCTCCACTACAACACGGAAGAAATCTGAAATATCACAAAGTATGGTACAAGATTTTAGGTTCTCACAGCAGCATTGCTGAAGTCTCAGATCATGGGATGTTATGCTGTGTCACTAGGCGAGCAGTTGCCAACATTGTAAAACACTGAGAACTACTCACCCAGTGACACATGACATTCAGTATATTTTATTCAAGGATGGAGCATGTGAGGTGATGAAGAAAGTCGATCTTTTGTTCATACATCCATAAAAGTTAGACGAAGAGTTCTTAACACTAAAATTTGAATATTATTTCTGGGAATATTATTTTGTTCTTAGACCTACAAGAGAAATCACTTTAATTAGCCTAGAGTTTACATGTTTCAAATGAGGGGAAAACAGAACAGACAGCATTGTTTTACTTCAGATTACTCCCACAGAAAAACTAGTCTATTTTTGTTGGTGTGTTAACATATCCTAAGGCTCTGTCTAGTCAGTGCCTACTAAATTAAAATTTGTAATTCCTCCAATGATGGTACTTAGTTAAGAAAGTCACGAATTAGAGTTAGCTAAATTGAATTTAAAGTAAAAAAAATGTTACAGTAGCTTTCACAAATACTCAGTGGATAACATCTGTTCATCTACGGTGGGTCATATGTTGTTGTGACCAGCTTGAAGGCTTCATATGATCTTGAAGTGAGTTAAATCTTACAGGTTCACACACAAGCAGCTTGAAAACTTCAGGACATCACTCTTTAAGTAAATAATATTTATATAAATTATAACACTTTTCCAACTAATGCACTGTTTTAATATCTCTGTATTACAACTTTTACAATGTTGTTATAATTTTGCCCAACATGTTTCGATCATTATTAGATCATCTTCAGGGGCTTACTGCTTCCGTCTCCTACAAATGTGTCTAATTCATAACACCCAGTATATAAAACGACCCCACACACACAACATCCAGCTGCAACATTTTTAATATATACTGAATCAAGCTGCGTGTGTGGCTCTTAACATTAATTTATAACCTTGAAAACTGTAAGCCCCCAAAGCTGATCTACTAACGATCGAAACATGTCAGGAAAAATTATAACAACTTTGTAAAAGTTGTAATACAGAGATATTAAAACACTACATTAGTTGGAAAAGTGTTATAATTGAACAACAACCATGCATGGAACGAAAAATATAAAATTAAATAATATTTGCTTCACCTCTGATGCATGGTGTTACTTTCAAATTACAAACCTTCAAGCTTAACTAAATTAAACAAATTAATAGCCTGCTCCGTACTCCACTGTGCTATTAATCGAGTCCTAATCAATAAATATGTTTCTCTTCATCAGTGACAGTCTCATTACTTTACCCACTCGTGGCTGTTTCATTTTTCTTACAGATCAAATGTAAATGCTGGGCATTACAGGTTATGACGGAGGAAAGCCATTCCCAAGTCCACAACAAGGAGAATGCATGAAATAAACTTGAAGGCAAATGTAAAAACCTGACCAATCCCAAACAGTAGTGTCACTACCTCTTACACCCCTGATGCTTCATCAAACAACAGATGTTCATGTTCCATTCTATCACAAAATATATCCACAAATGTGAGATTTGAAGTTCTCACAATGGTGCCGCTGTGCAGCCAAGTATTCTAGTATGAGATGCTGTGACATTGGGCGAGTTGTTCTTGGCGTTTTGAATGATCATAATGCCATCATTTTCATAGGTCACACAGACGAAGAAGACTGGAATCGCACTGCTTAACCGCTGAAGATGAATGCACTACAATCTTGATATGTTCTAAATCTCTCACCCAATTACACAGCATCACATACCAGAAGACATGAATCCTTTATATCCCTGAAGTCCTGGAGGTGCTTCACAATGTCTCCCAGTGTTCCTATCTCATAGAAACAACAACTTACTTAAGTATTCAAGTCTTCTATGATGTTACGCTATGTTAACATGTAACTAGTTACTAGCACTTCACAGGACTGCAGTACCTTCATCTTCACAGCCAAGCACACTTTGCAGGTGAAGGCACTACAGCTGAACAAAATGTCAGTAAGTATTTACCAGTCAACACAATGTGACATCCCAGGCAACTTGAATGTTTACAGACACTGCCGTGACAACCTAAAATACTGCAAGGATTAAATTTGTACTGCATGCACACGTACACAAAATTAACTTGTTGGAATTAAAGGACATGTCATGGGAAAGTAGAATGACACACGGCCACCCCATCCTGAAGCTTAAAAACATGGTACGCTTGATCAAAGCACTTCACATTACAGAACATCATACTTTACCTTGTCAGTCAAGCTTTCCTGCAACAGTAGGTCTAATTTCCACAAACAATCCTTTCCTACTTTACAAAATGTAAATCTGATTTACACAGCAGTTATTAGGAACATAATCACTACACAAATCTAGAACTACTTGCACATTTCAATGAAAACAGTGAGTATAGCTAGAATATACCTACACAGCTGTCTTTAATACTTTTCATGTCTTACACATTTGAGACCACACCAAACAACACAGTTTCACAATCTCAAGTCATGGTACCCAAGAAACATAAAAAAAATTCTAATAAAACATTACATTCACCTATGTTAGACAACAAGACAATGTACATACATATGTAACACTGAGGCGCATTCATGTAACCACTGTTGCCGTGGAAAAGGAATAAGTATTAAATATTCTGAGTGTCTGTCTGTAGTCTTAGTTACCCTGCATGCATTGCGCATGGGACATATTATATTGTCATCTGTGACCTGTCTGGCTCTATCACATTTTTCCACATTATCTCATAAACAACACAATTTTGAACACACAATGCATGTTCTGATTTTGTCTACAAGTTTTGTCTGAAACATTTTTATTCTGGGAAGAAATCAGTGAGATATTGTCATAAATGTACATAGATCTTCAGGTAACGCACCCGTTCTTCTTGCCAGATTTTAATCAAACTTGAATTTTGACATATTGTTGAAAAATACTCAAATATCAAATTTCAAGAATCTCTGTCCAGTGGTAGCAAAGTTGTTCCACCTGAACAGATAGATGGACATGACAAAGCTAACAGTCTCTTTTTGCAGTTTTGCGAATGCACCTAAAAGTTAAATTTATTCTTCCCAGGCTATATTTTAAGCAAGAACTGTATTCCACCAAGGCTATCCTCTCCTATTCAAACAACGATGGCCTTACAGCCTTTCACAGGATTTAAGCTCTTATTTTATTCACACAAACTCAAGCCAAAGAAAAAGACTGATTCCCTTCAGGTCAAGATTTAAGGCTTCACCTGAAAGATTTGTATCAAAGGTATGCATATCAGGGGGGAGGGGGTCCATTAAGGTTTCATTTTACTCACAGGAACTCAACACTCCCTAATATACATTTAAAACAAAAACTGTACTCCAGCAAAGGTCAGCCTTCCTATTTCCAGCATGAAAAGAATTTGATGTTTTACCTGATAGAAATTCAAGTTGAATAAGAAAATGCCACCAAAGTTAGGCTTTGGCATTTTACTTTAGTAACAGGTACTCAATGTACTTAAAACAACGAGCAGGTTTAACCCTTTAAAGACGAAGTGTATCCGTTTTATATAAGGACTCAGTGCGTACTGCGCTGTAAACACTCAGCACTTCGGTTATAAAAACCAATCTCTTAATGTTTTATAAGGCAAAAGTTGCTGTTTGTTCTGAGACCCGTACAAAACACATAAACACAATGTGGGCACCACAGAGAATTTTTCAATGTTAAACCTGGTCGTATGTAAAGTTACCGCTAGGCTTTAAAAGGTTAAGCTAGCAAGGTTAGATTGCCACAGTTTCATTTTTGCAACAGAAATTCAAACAAACCAAAAGAAGTTCATTCCATCATCATTAGGTTTTCAGTCTCATATTTGTGACAGAAATTCAAGTCAAACAAAAACATTGATTCCACCAAAGTTATGCTTTGTGATTTCATTTCAGTGACACGTACCCAAGATACCCTAAAAAGCAAAACAAAATAAGGTACAAATCTATGCTTCCTCTAAGGTGCTATCAGTCACAGCCAACACCTTTCCTTGATTTTATTAATGAGCAACTAGTTTCAGCTTTATAACGCCATAATCAGGCTCTACATAAACATTAAATGGACAACTCTACATGGGTTGGAGGGGAAGGCCTTCTCCTTTCACAATATAGAAAGAGGTTATGCAATACAAAAATTTTGTATAAAAAGTGTAAAAAGGTAAAAACAAATTTTTAAATTGTATAACCTCTTTCTATACTGTAAAAGGAGAAGACCTTCCCCTCCAACCCATGTACAGCTGTCCATTCATGTTTATGTAGAGCCTGATAATGGCTTTGTAAAGCTGACACTAGGCTATCATTAACAAAAACAAAGAAAAGTGTTGGCTGTGACTGATTGTGTCTTAGAGGAAACACAGATTTGTACCTTGTACCCATATGCCAACTGGGATGGTACACATCAAGAAAACAAAATAATTAATCCACTGAAGTTAGGCTTTGAGGCTTCATTTTGGCAATCTAGCCCCAGAACTACACAAAAGTTATAAAGTAATGCATGTAGCATTTGATAGAGGCTTACTCACACCTCTACATATCAGTCATCATCAAGAGGAATATATTATAATGAAAGTGGTACTGCAAGCATAAAAAACATTCCTACCCCTCTATAGGACCTCTGATTTCTTTATATCTGACACCATTTTGTGCATCAGGGTTGACAACAGAAAAGTCACACAAAGTCAAATCCTAGCACCAAAAATACAGTACAAAACATACATACAAATAAGAAGGAAAAAAAAAAGATCACACAATGAACATGACCTTCGGCTTTGAGATTTGAAGACAACAAAAAAAAATTGTAGTCCACATACAGTAGGATTTTAGTTTTTATTGTATTGACAGGACATTCATGCTTCTTGGTTTTTCTATGTTTTATTATATTCACAAAACTCAAAAATACTACAAAGGTCAAGGTTTAAGCCTCATTGTACAAACCCACACACAAGAAGATTAACTAACACCCTACCCTGCATCACTTTCACATTCATCTTGCAAATTTATGCCCCAATAACTTTCACTAACTCAAAATGCATCAGCATTATTTGCCTTGCCCTTCATCCCGAACAGGTAGTCTACTACGTACAGTGGGAGGTCTGCTCTTCTGTTGTACAGATTTGGTGAAGCCATAATGGGAAACCTGGTCTCTAACAATGAGTGACAAACACACGCTCAGTGTATTGGAAAATAGGGTGCTGAGGAGGATCTCTGGACCTAAGAGAGAAGAGGTGACAGGTGAGTGGAAAAGACTGTATAATGAGGAGCTTCATGATCTTGACTCCTCACCGAATATTATTCGGGAGATCAAATCGAGAAGAATGGAATGGGTGGGGCATGTAGCATGGAGGGGATAGGAGGGGTGCATACAGGATTTCGGTAGGGAGATGTGAGGGAAGGAGAACACTCAATAGACCCAGGCACAGATGGGAGGATAATATTAAAATGGACCTTCAAGAAGTGGGATGGGGCAGCATTGACTGGACTGAGCTAGTTCAGGATAGGGAGAGGTAGCAGGCTCTTGTAAATGCGGTAATGAAGCTTCGGTTCCACAAAATACAGGGAATTTATTGACTAGCTGAGGACCTATTAGCTTCTCAAGAAGGACTCTGCTCCATGAGTTAGTTATAATGTGATTTTAAGTAGCAACTCCTGTATGCATGCAAGCTGCCTGGACTCGTTCCTTACATCTTAACACACTACTATCCAAACGTGTTGGCAACCGTTTTGAATACAGCTCTTGTGCCACCCAAATGACTTTCATACCATACAATATGTATATTACTATTACATTAAGATAGGCACTGTTTAGTACCTATCTTACAAATACTTGAATGAGTCTTTCAAGGTGTTGGTGCATGCTCCATAGCACAACACCTCTTGCCTACTCTTCATTTTGGTAACACACTTGATTTATAGTTGTCTACATTTCAAATACAAAATGCATTCCAGCATGGCTGGCCTTTCATACTATAACCAAGGTTAAGTTTCTAGCTTTCATTTAATCGACAGGACCTCAATGCTGCATCACCATGTTTCACATCATTACATTAGTGGATACAGTGTAACAATGAAAGTCACATCAACACATTAAAAGCTAGATAGGGTCATGAAGACAGAGACACAGAAAATGAGTCAACTTAGTTTGTTTACTTACCCTGGGAACTGTCACATGCACTGATCACTGTGCTGGCAATGCCTGTTCAATATGGTTTCTGTTACACCCAATGCAAATTCCGAGTCACAGACTCAAGTACTTGTAACTGTATTGACTTGCTAAGTCACAAAGTTGCTTCTGTTACACAAACAACAATCTTTTCAGAAGTGGGTGTGTACCAAAATGGAAACACTTCCTTACTGCTAGGGAAATCTCACACTCCTGTTGTGTATTAGATCTGTCAGTTCTAATTCTAACTGAATTATATTAAGATTCTAACAATTAATATTCTTTCTCAAATACACTTACAGGTAGAGATGATGCAGATATCCAATTCCTGTACTGTATTCAACCCATGCTTCATGGTAACTTTTAAGAAGATTTGTTTCTCCATTTGCCCGGACTTTCACAAGGAGAACTTTCACATGTTCATCCAGAAAACTTTTTGTTTCCTGATACAGTCTATCTGCAAACGGTTCGGGATGTGCCACACACAAAGTGTATACATCACTGAAAGAAAAATAATTTGAAGACTGATCCAAAAATAGGCAGGTTTAACACCATTAAACTTTCCCTACAAAAATTCTGCCTACCTGAAGCGATCATTCCACGTTGCTCTAGGAACAGGGGCAAGTGTTATAACTCCTTTTACAGTTTCTTGAAAACCAACCCACATCTCATTAAAGTTCACTCGCCTTGGCTTCAAAGACATGGTAGAATAGCAGCAAGTACTTTGCACATGCACTATAATGTGTAAGAACATTTTAAAATTCGCCAATATTAACAGAGCACAAATCATACATAAGCATTACAATCGGGGACTACCCAAAACAATATAAAAAATGCCTCTTCTCACAGCCTCTAAAAATTCATGTCACTTTTCCTCTATAAATAGCAGGAAGTTAACCTTGTGGGTCAACAATATACATGGACAGAAAACATTAGAAGGTTCAATATTGCATTACGGATATCCTACAAATATCTGTAACATACAACGCAGCTGACACTGGAAATACATTTTAAAGTTAATTCACAGCTGACGTTTTCCTGACTATAGGGGTCAGGAAATCCAAACCACAAACACAATCATGAAACGCAAATACCTCTAAACTACACCAAGTACAAGAAACACCATGCACTTTGGAAATAGTTACAATCCACAAATACTCAAAAAAATTTAAAAATATAAGAACCTCCTACTGCACTACGCAGATTTCAAATTCACACACCTGACTCCCCTTTCTCCTACACTGCCATTACACCGCTCGGTTTCATTCGTATATTGTCGTCCATGCTCGGTACCATAGTAGTGCGTAAATGGCAGCCGCCATCTGCCGATATATATTAAAACTGCACTGATTGGCGTAAATCAGCTGGTGTAATTACCGGTGCGAAGTGCAATCGATGGTATTGAATTATCCATGTTATCCAAATACATCAAAGAAACATGAGTGAAAAGCGTCGTGATAATGACAGTCCGAACGAAAGTACGGTTCTCTTACTTGAACCGTTTTATGGGGGATCACATAAGCAGCTTATAGACACTTTAATTAATGGTAATGATTCAGTGACTTGGTGAAAAGTCTATGACGTTAGAGATGCAAAATACGAATGACGGATAACTAATATAATGTTGTAGGGATCTGAATATTTCACCACGTGGTTGATTAATAGGCGAGAAGCAGTAAGACATTAGATCTGACGTAGATGCGTCGTACTTCTCAGCAAGAGTGCGGTATATCGAGTGACTAACCCCAAGGAGCTGCATCTTTCTTGAGAAGCTTGTATTTTGCTAGCTTGCCAAGAAATACCCCGCATTTAGGGAACCCAAAGGTTCATCACTGTATTTGCAACAGCCTGCTACTGGTAAATATTGTGAACCAGATGAATCCAGGCATCCCATTTATGCCAAGGTCCTTCAAGTGGTCCTTTGCATTCAGATTTACCCACGAAAACCCTGTGTACATTATTTTCTTTTCTCTGATATGTGTCACATGCCCTGCTCATCTCATTCTGCTCAGTTTCATAACTTGCAGAATATATGATGAGTAAAATTCATGGAGCTCCACACTGTGCAAGCTTCTCCAGTCTCCTGTTAGTTCCTTCCTCGTAGGTTCAAATATCTTGCTCAGCACCTTATTCTCAGACATCTTCCACTTACGTTCTAGCCTTTATGTGAAAAAAGTTTCACACCCATATAAACCAACAGGCAAAATTTGTTCTGTATATTTTGATCTTTATGTCCTCAGATAAGAAAGGAGAGGACAAAAATTATGAACTGCATGGTAGTAGGCATTCTCCAGATTTAATCTCCTCTTAATTTCTCCATGGACCTGATTTTGAAAAATTTGAAGACCAAAAAAATCTGTTGCCCCTATAGGAAATAAATTAAGTTCCTCCATTGTCCGACACAGAGCCTAGTCACTATACCAACAGGTATCTTCATAAATCATAAAAACTGTCGTCTCTTACTAAAGGTATTGGAATAACAGAAGATATGATACAAAACCTTTATTATTTAAACTTCAAAATTACAGGCATACCCCCCCAGACCTTCTCCCTGGTTAACGTTTTCCCGGTACGACACCTCTTTGTTTTTAAAATCCAAACTTCATACAATGTATGTATCTATCAATACATTATTTTTTGGCCCATGTTTACACAGGAAAAACGTATATCAACATTACAAAAACTCAGTACAGAATTTTTAACAAGACTATGTTCATGCACACTTATACATGTTACTGCATACAAAGCAACTGTTTGTTAACAATTGTATTAACTGTTTTGTGATCAGGACGCAATGTTTTAAGCATTTTACATCCTAACATGATAGTCTGTTACTGATACATAGACATTTTACTGTGTTTTAGTTATGTTTTACGAAAATGGTTGGCGGGTTTGGGTTGATGTAACACATTATAATTTTCCCCATTTAAAATAATGGGAAGTAGGCTCCCAGTTAGCATTTTCGCACAGAACATCTGATCTTCAGGAATGGATTACTGACGTTAAGCGGGGGATGGCTGTGTTGTGTTCCCTTTCTGTCACATGTCTGAATGAGCATCTTTCTTTCTTAAAGCCATTGTCAAAACTTGTAATAGATTTGTACTTTTCCTTGAGGGCTATAAAACAACAAAGATGAGCATATTAAGCAACATAACCTGAAAGATAACTCCAAGCTTTCCTTTTCAGGTTTAAATAATGGAGGGAAAACCAAATCAACATTCTTAGTATCCTTGCCAGCAAAAAAGTGGCACTGGAGGGCACGAACCAGTGCACTGTACATTTCACAAACAATACCAAAGAAACATAATTTCAAGTGAGTTCATAAACCTATGTTTAAATATATTTTTTTGTCTACTTTAGCTATTACAATTGTTCCCTTTTTTACAGGGTTCTGTTTGCTAGCTGCATACTGAATCTTGCAGAGCTGGTTGCGTTACGTTCAGATTTGTCACATATCGGAAAGATTGTCTACTTCCACGAAAATCAACTGATATATCCTATCAGAAAGGAGAAAGATCGGGACTTTCAGTATGGATACAATCAAATACTGACTTGGTGAGGATAAAAAAAAATTTAATGCACTAAGTTATGCTCTTTTGAGCTTCCTGCCTGACACCAAGGGTGAAAAATCCACTAATGAGGCATGACAGTGACTTGTGAACTGATTTGGAGCAGGGTGAGGAGGGAAAATGGCTCAGCTTTTCCCACATTCCCAAAGAAAATCATAATCAGAAGCCATACTATTAATGATGTTACAATTCAACTGTGCCATTCAGCATGATTTTATCATCCTGTGTATGTAGAACATTGAAACTGTTGTGAACTTGATAAAAATAAATTCTTTACTTTTGGATGCTTTTACATACAACAAAAGGTTTTGGAATACCATACAGTATTACTTTCCTCTACTGACTACAGTTCAGCAGATATGAATGTGACTGTTAGTTTACACACGTCCTACATACATACCCAAATGCCTTGGTAAATTTGTTTATACAGACTGGCAATTCTCAAGAAATTATTATCCTAAATAACACTGCATAGGATCTGAAAATGCTGCTTGTTTGTCTGATATGTGTAACCACTGGCGCACCTGGGGGGGGGGGGGGGGGGGGGGCTAGGTTGCAGCCCCCCAAAGCAAAATTTAAAAAAAAAAGATTTTGTAGACACAATGATATCAAAGGATTTTACATGGCTTACCCTTCAGCCAACAGCAGCCACTTAAATTGGCTGACAACTAATACATTGGAATATTGATAATAAAAACTTACAAATGTGTAGATACTTTTTCTTTCTCAGTTAGTTTTAATTTTCCAATGTAACCTACCTAGATATGGGCTTGGAGATTTTGACACAATTTTCATAACAGTTTTTAAAGTCAAACAAAAATTATATTAGCCGCAGCGTCAGCCCCCCACAATAGAAAAATTCTGGGTGCGCCTATGTGTGTAACATATAAGATAATGTCTTGCATTTTATTGGTTATTCTGTGAAGTGTGTATCAAAACATGTTACAAGGTGCAAGATCAGCAGTTCTCAAAGCGGTGTTCCTAAAGATTTAAATCTTCTGCACATGGCATAACATCCCAGAAGAACTGAATGTTCAGGTTACTTACAGTCTTATTGTTTACCTTCTACCATGAAGCATACTGCCTCAAACAAAACCACTTCTGACTTGTATTTGAGAGATGCCCAGTTTGAATCCTGGCCAGCACAATGACTACCCTGACTGAGGGTTGTGTGGTTTACCTCAGTCTCTCTGGGCAAATGCTATTACAGTACCTCAACTTAGTCCACTACTGCTTCATTGCACATCCTTTCCGATTTATAATTCACTAAAGATTCTACCATTCAACATTATGGCCCAAGCTACTGACAGCATCATTGAATAACTTGTAAATAAATAAATAAATAAATAAATTTACTTCTAGCTTTGCACCCACATGCAGACTGATAGACAAATGTCAACATATCTCGTATGTCACACATCTTATCTTCTCCCTGTCCATATTTATAACAAAGGTTACATATTTTACATTAATTGCAGTCTTACATTAAATGGTATGAGTGTTTCTCCCACCTCAAAAGTTTACATGGCTGCCATATTTATATCATTATGGTAAAAAATTGAAGAGTAAACACATAGGGCACCCTCTTAATGGTATGATATTCAAAATTCCAAGAAAATGCAGTTGTATGTGGAGGGGAATCTTCTTGCAGAAGAGATATAGATAGAAAATATTGTTTTCTCTACATGGAAGTGACATTGTTTGTTACTGTTGACACAGGACTGAAGTTAGAAGTGTCCCTGACATCAGAAGGGTGTATCTAAACAGTACTGTATTCATAAAATGTTTATTTAAATTAAAATGATATTCAACTGACTGCATCTTTAATTTTCAGTCTTGTGGCTGACATTATATTGTTCAATTCTAAGTACAATCAAGATTCATTCCTGGACTCTATATGCAACTTTCTCAAGCTGCAGCCAGATTTTCGTCCCAAGGACCTGAAACAACAGATTGCTCCAAAATGTAGAGTCCTGTATTTCCCAATACAGTTCCCTCTGCTAGGCACTTCTGAAGATTCAGACAACACAGTACTCCATTTGGTTTGGCCACATAGGTGGTAAGTGATAATGAAGTTGAGAAGTAAGCTTTGGCAAGATACATACTTACATGACAGCAGAGCATCTTTTCCAGTATTTAAATAGTTATTAGTGCCAATGTCCAGTACCTCACACACTTTGCCTTGTTGAAGTAACATAACTTAATACTAAACATAGCCATACACTTATCATGAGGATTATATATAACATATCACATAAGAAATGTAATAAAATGGCCCATTCTGCTGAACTTAATATCCAAGAACAATATATTACCCAACTGGTTCAGCCAGATTCAACACAACGCTTGGATATCACCAACCCGTCTAGTTGATACACCTGAATGCAATCAACATTCTCCTTGTATTAGTTCCCTGTATGACCTGTTTACTTAATGTTAAAGATAATTTCTTTAGTTACAACTTAACCTTTCTAGCTTTTCACCTTGGAAATAACAAAGTAAATTTCTGAAGTGGGAGCATCAACATGGCAGAGTGCGAGTGTGAGGATGGTAGTGATCATAATTACAGACAAGAAACAGGGTCTGCAGTGTAGTTTGGGGTCTGTACCATAACTACAGACTTGTATTTTCTACATTTACAGAATCTTACCTTTCTCTGAGTGCTGGAAGGGCTGGTCGCAAACCAAGAGCATCAGTTCCTTCTGTCGACCTTAAAAACACAATTATCACATTCGCAAGGCACGAAGTCAGCACAAGAAACTCTTTTAACTTGTACCATCCTTGACTAGTTATTAAGAGTGTGCTATTGTAGTAGCTGACAACTGCAGAATAACTAATAACAGCCAACAGTTAACATACATTCTATGCACAGAGTGAACATATGTAAGACAGATGGAGTCCCAAAGTGACAACATTAATACGTTTTAGTATGCAATATGCTATTGGCATTACTGTAATTACCGTACACAGAAAGTGTACTTTGCTTTAAATTCTTCAACATTACAATTTAAAACAGAAATCTCCTTTTACTTTCACAGGCTAACTCTGCTGACTAGTATGTCTCCTTCAGTCTCCAAGAAACATTCTTAATTTGCCATCTGCACATGCTGTGGATTTAAAAATGTGTTAACAAATGCATTAGCTTCAGTCAGTTACATTCTAACACTAAATTATATACTTTAAAACCACAAAGTATTGTACTCCCTTCCACCCCAATTAATGCATGCAACCAAAAGTATTTTGCCACATTCACAGGCTGAGAACTTAAGAACAGAGACTACTAACTTTAACACATTAAATTTTAACACTCTAATTTCCAAAGACATATTTGCATGTTTTATGAGGCATGAAAAAATCACCAAGATAGAATATCGGCTCAGTTACACCCCTCATGGCAAGGCACAAACCCTCAGTCTCCGTAACAAAAGTTTGATTTAATTTTGCACCCATGAAACAAGAGGCTGAACAGAAACAGTTCTACCATTACATCACCATAACCTAGAAAATGATAAAATACTTTAATGAAGTGAATCATATAATTTCTTTTCATTTTGGCAGGGAGCATGATAAAGACCCTGAAACATTCTTTCGTGTGTTGCTGATGCTGGCGGATGCTGGACTTAACTTCCGTGTGTCAGTACTTGGAGAATCATTTTCTGAAGTCCCACCAGTGTTTGCTGAAGCTCGAACTCGCCTGGGCAATCGGGTTATTGACTGGGGCCACCAGGAAACAAAAGATGGATATTATGAAATATTACAACGTGCTCATGTTGCTATATCCACAGCTAAACATGAGTTCTACGGGGTTGCAATGTGAGTCAACATAAGTTCAAACTGTATTCTTTATTATATTACATACTGTACTATGTAGTATGTAATATAATAAAGAATTTTATTTGCATTATGCAGTGTGCAATTTTTAAGCACATATTCTATTATCCGTCTATTCTCATATCCGACATTGCTTCGGTACCAAACCCTGATGGATAATTGATGTTTTACTCTATCTGCATACAGTAAGACCATCATGTTAAATGTTACACTGGCATTGCCACAAATGTGAACAGAGAGATTTCAGCATGCTATAAGTCACCGTGTAAAATGGAAAGATGTGGAGCTGTACTACCTGACCAACAACATGACAGGCTGGATAATCATAACAACCATGATGGAACTTCTAGCAATGAGCCTGTCTCTGAGTCAGACTTGGAAGGCATCATTTTCTTACGTGCAAGTTACTCAAGTTTTAAAACCACACTTAAAAATGTAGTTTATGTTACTTTAACACTGTAATACCTCAGTGCTCAACCAAAACACGGATAATCTAGAACTGATAATTAGAGACAGATTTATAACCTGGTAGTCAGAAATATTTACTCTGGGACTAGAAAAGAATTAGCTTAGGCTAATTGCTGTGCAGAATACAAATGTGTTTGTTTATGTCATGATTAAACAAATAGTGAATGCATTGTGAGCATGTGATATGCTTACATTAATGTTTTATACAAAGAGAAGGAAAAATACATTAAAAATTATCCTGTGGTACAGTCTGTTTCTCATCTTTCTACTTAGCACAAATGTTCACTTAAATGCTGGAATTAAAGTAGTGATAATACATTATATTTATTGCACATGTCCTGTGCACATTTCTTCCAAAGCTTTATAAGAGTCTTTATGTCATACAGATGAACTTTGCTACTAATCAGTGTATTAGAGGAATGATGTTCTGAATTTATGAGGCCTGACAAGAAAGTAAATCAATAATGAATTTGTGATGGTATGTTCAAAGTACTGCTTCAGCATGTACAGACTTGTTCCAACCTTACCATCAGTAGTGGCAGCACCTGTCACATTCACTGTATGCAACTGCCAACAACTGCTGCATTGCACTGTGTTAACTTGGTTCGACATCAACTCTTTTTACCTTTAGGGAATATAAAAATGTTACGGAGTCATATCTGGCAAATAGGGAGGTTACTCACTTATGAAATATTGCATTTCATTGAAAGTCGTACAAACTGGGATAAGTGGGCACATGCAATGGCATTTGTATTGAGTTTTCCCGTCACCAGATTCCCACTTTTGTGGTAAAAATGTTGAATAACATTCTGACCTTATGGAGCATACTCATGGTGCAAAATACCTGTATAATCGAAGAAAACAAATGGCATCACTTTGGTTTTGGTGCACACATTACATAATTTTCAGTCTCAAAAAGGAAGAGAAGGGCTGCTTAGTTTCAAGGTCACAACAGTAGTCATATATTTTGCCACCTGTTACTACATGTTCTAAAAATCTTCATCAGTTTCTGTACATTCATGCAAGGCAGAAGTCACAGTTAGTCAGGCAGTCAGTCAGTGCGTCAGTCAGTTTATATTTCTTGTCCTCTGTCACCAGTTAACAGAATGAACTTCAACAAGATACACCTCATTCTCACATCTTTGGTTAAAATGGTCTGACATGAGCCAAAAGAAATTCATACCTCTGCCATAACATTAGCAGTCAGTCCTCTGTCATTCTGCACTGACTCATATGCTTTCAGTTACCAATCAGACAACTTGCTGAACCACAATGTCACTTAATAACTAGAGAAGTTTTCCACACTGAAATTGGGAACTATGATGATAACAAAAATCATTGAGGTCAATATGAAAATTTTTATGTACTTGAAACTTGTACTAGCAGAAGTATGCACAGAAAACGTCATAAAGATGAATAATAAATGTGAGAAAGACTTCTACACAGATCAGTAGCATTTAAATAAACATGTGTAGTCTTCCAAGAACATTTTGTTCAATTGACATAGACTTTAATTGTAACCCTTAACTTATTTTTCCAGGTTGGAAGCAACATACTGTGGATGCTTTCCACTGTGTCCAAATGCCTTGGTTTATCCTGAGTTATACCCAAATGAATGTCTATACAGAAGTGAACAACAGCTCTTAAAAATGCTTGAAAACTTCTGTCAGAATCCAAGTTTGGCAAGACATATGAGACACAATCTCAAAATGGATTTCAAACTTTTCAGTGCTGACTATCTAATCAGTGAATATAAGAATGTCCTGTTACAACAATGACACAGCAAATGCATTAAATACAACACTAGTATGTTTCTATATGTAACCCACCTCACAACATGAAGCACACTGTCTATGCTGCCCTGTTTTGTGTTATCAGTGACTGTCCATGAACTGAACGTCTGACAGAAGAAGAAGAGTTTTTGGCAATGGTCGTGGTTGTGGCGAAAGTATAGTTATGCTTTGCTGTTCCATGTCCACATTTGTCCTGCAAAAAAAAAGCGCATAAGGAATATCCACAACTACCCATAAAATTTCGTAAGTGTATATACAAAAGGAAAAGAAGAAACAAAGGCAAAATATAAGAACAAAATGTGGGAAGAATGGAGGAGCCATGAAATTGTTGTTCAGGTCCAGGAGAATCTACCCAATTATTTAAAAGATATTAAAACGCATGATACATGTAATAATATAGAGTATGTCAACCATAATTTGTTATATACGAACAATTCTTAATCCTCTCCCATCGTGTCTATTATCAACGTTAGTCCTACCAGCTACAGTGGGTGAATGCCATGAAGAGGAGACATACAGACACTGTATAACGAAATGCAACTATCCTGCCATCTGTTGTCCCTGTGTGCCAGCTACTAGAAGAGATGCCAGAGAATGTAAACAGCACAGATACAACAATCACTATGCAATCACAATATGACGTCACATTCATAAAGCTGGTGGAGGACTTCCAACAGTGCGCTGGTATGGGAAAATTATGTCAGAACTATTTCAGCAGAGGAGAAGGGGTTAAGAGAAGTAACACACTGAAATGGCAAGAACACAAGCAATAAAACACTAAATTATCAAAGTTTCATTTATGTAATTTGGCAGAGGTGTTGTGAAGATACGTTGGACACCCACTGTTTTACGCTGTCTCTTAAGTTAAGGTTACTGTAATTTGTCTCCCCAAATGCATGTAAGGTGTTGTAACAGTCATGTTCTAATATGCTGGTCAACTAAGTCTCTGTCACAGTTGTTTTTAGGTGAACTGTATGTATTTTTTAAGCTGATTAGAAAAACACACCCAGGATTTTTCTGTTATCTGCATTTCTTGAATTTAGATTATTTTAAGATTTAAATTAGGACAGGAAAGGGGAAGGATATGCCACTTGCTCCTCCCATGCCTTCTGCGCTACTTACACACAAACAAAGCCAGCGACATTAGTCTGAATGACATCTTCTTCAATGGAGGCAGCAAAACTTACAGACAATATGTGGTGCAGCAGATTTGGTCCTGAAAATGAATAGGAAGCCTTATATTTTAGTTCTCCTTGCTGTACTACAACATGTTGCAGGCAATTCCTCTATTAAAAAGTGAACCCTCTATAAATTCAGCATTGCTGAAATTGTTGGCAGTAGGAATTTACAAATATGAGACTTGGGTGCTCACCAGTGGCACCAATATGTCATAAAATGTCGACAGATCTTGATGTACTAGTATGGGGGTGGTTACATACACAAGAAGAGTTTCAAATCAACTTTCTTTTTTCTTTTTGTGGAAAAAGCCTAAAATTTTAAACAACTGTGAAGGAAACATGAAACAAATTACCAAAAATTCCTCACAATTACATTCTGAGCATTCCAAAGTCAAAACTGGCTCTCTGATGTACCACTTAAATGTAGTATCATCCTGACGATCTTAGGACAGTTTCTGTAAAAGTTTTTCAACTCCACTAAGTTTCAGTACATTGAATGTGGCAAGAGAAAGATATTTTTACTTCTTTTTTTCCTATGGTTTGCACTACATATCTTCACTGAAATTGCATGGACTTATGAGACAATGTAATCTCTGCAGTTAAATAACAAACATAAGTAACACTTACCTGGTGTCACAGCTACTAGTTTAGTCAGGTTATCCTCTGCCTTCATTCCAAGAGGCATACAGGAATCTGGTAATGCTGGGGCACCAATCTTGTAGATCTTGGTATCAGAAAAGCGGACATCAAATGAATGAGGATACAGTGGTGTACGCAAACCATAGAAATATTCTCGCACTCTGGCATCTCTGGCATCTGCCCGTGCACTTTGACTGCGTTCAACAACCTACAAAATACCGTTACGCCCCACCTTGTAAGATGCTACAGAGATAAGCTGCATCGTAAATTAGTACAGGGTCTTCGTGGATTTAACAGCCTACTTATGTACAATGGCAAACACAGGGCGAACTCTGGGGACATTTTTCAGGAAAAATTGTGTTTTATGAGACAGAAATACTGTATGTACTTGTACATTGTAACTGTCATGCATAAGTTCCATCTGCTTGAATGGATGGGTGGTCGATGACCGAGTCTGAACTGCACTGGATATCTGGGCCACAACAAGCAGGTATATACTTAAAAAAAGAAACAGTACCATTCAGCAATTATGCTTGCTGAAACCACAGGCACAATAGTGAAAATGTATAGTTATTCAGTTCCTTAGATATTGAGTCTGCTCATTGGTATTAGCAGGCTGAACGTCTCCTGCCACAAATGTAGTTATACAGTTTATACAGAAAAAAAACTTACACCTCCACTCTTTGGTAGGAAAACAACCTTCACAAATGTTGGCATATCACGCACAAGCTCATTGTACAGACGTTCCTGATCCAAGACTAGGATGATGTCCACCTCAAATGCTTGAGCAACATGGGTAAGATGTTTGTATCCATCACCTTTCACCCATCCACAGGTATTGATTATCACACCTGAAGCATTTGCTAGCAAGAAAAATTATAATAATGTTAACTGCTGAAAATAGAAAACATTTCAACACTTCACCTATTTACAGTCCACGCATGCCTTACCAAATTTTGAAAATTCTTCACTCATCAACTGATTTTCACAAAGTGTTATACTTAGGGGTTCTTCATTACTGATTGCTCACAGAAGACCACTGAAATTTCAATAGGAAATTGTTACAAACAAACTTCGTCAAAAATACTTACCTCAGCAACTTGTAAAGTTCTGAAAGGACACTTACATTACTATTGAAAAAAAATTCTTTGCAACAGCTTCAGTGCTGGACAAAATGCCAATACTAAAACATGAGTTTTTTCAGATGCATAGTTTCCATTACGTAGGAATGAATAAGAGATACTAGCGGCTCATAAAGTTCCTTGGCATGACCTTGAAGTCAGACTCATGTGCAGTCAGTGTCCATAAAATCACAGGGCCCATGTTTTGCAAAGCAATAATAAATCATACACTCCAAAATCAATAATTCTGACATCCTTCTTAAGGGAACTAACACAATAACAGAAAATGCATAATTACTTCACGCATGGCAATAACTGCACTAGAAAATGTATCCAGCATATGATTAGTAAGTCACGGATTGTGACCTTGTAGATGTCACAGTCTCAATCAGGACAACTATTATTTCTCAGGGCCACTAAATGATAGAGTTTATGTGGATAATTCACAGTCACTGAAAGAAATGGAAGATAATATCCAAAGAGAAATTACTAATATTGAAAGACAGAACTCCACCCTGTGTCAAGAAATATTTTCAGGTGTGTATGGCCTACTTAGAAGCTGCAGGTTGGCACTTCAAGGCTCTTTTACAAAATAATGTTGAATGCACAGAAAAAATTAACTTTAATTCCTGGTGGGTGCAGACTTCCTATGCAATAATGCTTCCATGATGGTTTCTGTGCTCAGAGAGAGAAAAAAAAATTCTCCTTGTACAAACATCTGTACAGATAACTTACAACAGATTAGGTCCATGATCCAGTTTTTTAAGGCCCGTACTCATATTTCCCAACATAAAAGACATTCTGAAAATACCACAAGTTTGCAACAAACAAAGACAAGTAAGCATGAAAATGCTCAAACACAACACTATCTGTAGCATCACAAATCATAACGGGCAGGCAACCTTAACTGAGCTTGATGTTCATATTATATGGCATCACAAATTGTACACTTTACAAAGCTAATTAGTCGCTGATTTATGGCGCATATGGACAATTACAACTTTTGCTTATATCTAATTATGTATAAACGATAAAGAACGCTGTCTTCTTTAACTGACACCACAGAGTCTGGTAGAAATTTACCAACATTTTGAATGAACCTACCACTTTCCAATTCAGGGTAGAAGATGAAGGCAGAAAGATCCTCCAAAATGTTGGTAAATGTCTATCACACTACATGGTATCACATACCAAACGATAATATTTTTAACAGTCACTGCAGTGAGAACCTAAAATCTCATACAAATAAACCACATTTAAAAAATATTTAAGATGCTGATATTAGATGATAATGACATCTACCAAGTACAGTCAAACCCGGTTATAATGACATCAGTTTATGCGGTACCTCGTCTATTGCATAAGATATTCTGTGGTACCGGTTAATCCCCCCCTTGTTAGCCATAACATTATCCTCCTTGGTTATAACAACACTCATTTATAACGACATAAAATATTCAGTCCCTTCCATGATGCTATAACTGACTTTGACTGTGTTTCATTTTCTTTGCATGATGAGACAGTTTTAAGAATACCGATCAACTACTAGCTTTACTGCAAGCTGTAACTGTAGCATACCGATAACGACTCCTATTCAAATTTGCCCAACAACTCTTATAGTGTACAAATTCAATACCAAATTTTGTCAAAACCTGCAGAGCAGTTTCAGGGATAAAATGTGTAAACCAACACTACCTTTTGTCCTTCATGCAAATAATATACAAATTATACAAAATAACAATCTGTAACACGAGTGTGACACACAGAAGTAGGTGTATCAAGACTAATGGCATTCTACCTTGCTTTATCAACTTACCTTTCCTATTAGCCTGCATTCTTTCTGCAATTACTTCAGCTAATCGTGACACTAACATGTTATACAGAGCAAGGTTGGTGCTTGGTGTCCTATGTCCATAATGATAAACAAGTGGAGCCTGCTGAGAGAAACCCTCCTCAACAGCAGCAGGTCTCTCTACTAGTAGTGCACCTGTTGAAATACAAGAAATCTAAATGGATGAACCCACTGCAAAGTCATCACTTTCACTAACACGTTATTCTGGACAAGCGCAAATTATTTTGCTTTCCACACAACTACTATAATTCCGACCTGCTACAATGATTAAAAGGACATTAACCCTTTTCCCTCCACTGCTGTGAAGTCCAGATATTATAAATTTTTTTTGACTAAGTGTTTATCAGGTCTTCCACAACAGTTACTTTGGTGATATCCCTTTATATCAGAGCTTTTCACTGGTTCTTGCACATTGCTTTAACTAAAACAGTTGTCACTGCAATCTGCTGGCAACATGTTAAGACAGTATCAGTGCTGTTTCATAATCCGTTGTCCACGAGCTTTTCAGATTTTTGCAGAGAATAAATCAGAGATGTGATGAAGCGGACACTTGTTTTCACTTGCAAACATGCCTAAAAAAGAGGTCTCAACAATATCCTGTGTTGTTATTCAAACAACTTTCTCATGCACATGCTACGAGCATATCTGTGTTGTGCATGCGCGCGCACACACACACACACACAAGCTGGCAACTTTCCATTATTAAAAACTTCCAAACTTGACGGCACAAAAGATACACCAATACAACAATCCTATTGTGTGTCATAAATGGGTAAGTGTTCATTTAGATTTTAAGGCTGAAATATAACCAGAATCATGACATAAAAACTACAATCCCTTTTCTTTTACTTTAATAACTGAAACATGCCTACAGACAAATTCGATTTAGGCAATCCTTTTATTTTTTTATATATTATATATTTATCACAACATTTCTGAAAAGTAAACAATCTGTGATCAGCATGTGACAGTATCGAAACTGGTACTCACCAATCGTGCCAGGGATAGAGATTTGACCCTGTCCAACATCCAGATCAACAAATATTGGCCTCCGTCCCATTCGGACCGCATAATTTAACAGCAACCTACATAAAGTTGATTTACCGACATCCATTGGACCAACAATCATTGTTACAGGACCTCGGCTGTTGTCTGTTTCAGCTTTCTTCCTTAGCTGTTCCAATGCTGCATGTGCATTGAGATACATAACCTGGCAGAATAACGAGAGAGAAGAAAGTAAAAGCCAGCATTATCGCAACAAATTTGTACTATTATGTATAATGTCATGGGAATAAACTTACCACGGGTGTTTCCTTCGCAACATAACTAACATCTGTCTTCCCTCTCAATTCAATAACACACCCTTGCCATGTAAACACGGCGATCTTTGCTCCTGTTGTGAATACATAACCTTTCCCCTTCACAAGTTCTGTACCAAATACTTCTGCCATTCCGCTCTTTAGCTGGAAGAAACGTATCAGACAATTACACAAAACACTTCCGTCATTCCGCTCTTTAACTGGAATAAACATATTAGACAATTAAGCAAAACACCGGTGGAACTCTGGATGGAAAGTACGAGTAAATACAGCTCCAAAGATTTAGGTTATGCAGCACAATGTTCAACTTACTTCTAAGACCACTTTCTCATTTTTACTTTCCACTTCAAATCTCAATTCACAGTCAGGTTCAAGTTTAAATTCTTGACAATTTACATCCTTTTCTTCTGACATTGTTATTACGTGCGTTAAAGTACAAAGAAATAACCATTAAACACAACACCAACACACTTCCACGACAAAACACTGTAGCAGCAGTAGTACCACTGTGTGCTTCCACCACGATCCAGTCGTATTTTCTATTCATAATGTTGGTACACGGTTGCAGTTGGTTAAACTGTCACTAGATGGCAACGTTTCCTACATGGGTTACAGTTCGCTCTGCAAACCAATGCTGTGTATTGTGTTGCGTATCCAGTAGCTGTTCAAACGCCACAATAAAAAAAAGGTCCACCAATCGCAGTTCTGAAGAACGGAGGTCTCAGCTATACCACCGAGAAAGCCTAAAAGTTGCAAAGTTAATAATTCCTCAGTCAGTCAAGAAACTCTGCCACCACATGCATTTTACTGAACCCAAAAGTTCATTACCATATTTTATATGTTGTATACCGGGTACATATTTTTACACTGTTAAGATAGACCATCTAATACACGCACCTTTTACAATTATATATTTGTATCAATATCACCACTACATGTTTCGGTGGTCAAGCCACCATTATCAGAGGGCAAAAAAGGTCACAGGCTCCCTTCTGCGTCTAAAGTCATATAATAGTACGTTTAAGAAACAATCCAATGTCCCAGTCTGTAACAGTACACATGCACCCAGATCATTATAGTTAAAACAGCTACAGTTCACACTCTCTCGGACTGCACAGTTTAAAAAGATGTGATATACAAATCTAGTTTTCATATAGCAGAATGGATAAAATTAATAAAAGTTTTCATTAAAAGTGTTTCGATGTGCTGACATTGGAGCTTTATTATTTCTTATTACTTTTTACTTTGATCAATAAATATTCCATATCTCTTTTATTATCCCCCTTTTTCAGGACGGGATCTACCAAAGATCAGTGACCCTTTTAAACAATGCCAGCTCCAATGTCAGCACAAGCCCGAGGCCCTGTGTAAAATTTCTCACCATAATGACTTTTACACTGAGAAGTTCTCAGTTAACCCCCCAGCTGGAGGACCAACCCTTGTCGACCGTCCGCCATTGCCTATTTCAGTATGTTCGCAGTCACCTTCCACATCTGAAGGACGTCTGCTCCACTTGAAACCTTTGCACTTTATTTCAAAGACCTCCGCAGTCTAGCAGAAATTCACATTAGCACATCTAAAGTAAGTTCCAAAGCAACCGACAGGGAGCAGTAACTTGTTTGTTGATATTACTGAACTCTAAAAGTTATGTCGCACGTGTTTATCTGTCTGTACTATAGTGTAACATGCTTTTCATTTCGACATTTTATCCAACTCGTCAAACATGTTCGAGTATAGAATATTTACTTAAAATTACCTTCAAAATTTCTTACATACACTGTCCCAGACTATGTCATGGGTCCTCCTTAATCCTGTAAATAACTTATGAGTGCAACGCTGAATTTCTACTAGCTCCGTAATTTCTGAAGAAAATATAATATTTTATTACCATGAGTTTATATAAAATGAAGGCCTAATAGAAATATCCTGTCCATCCGGATGTGTTATTTCTGCAACTACTGAATGGGTTTAGACTAAATGTGGTTTTTGAATAAACACTCAATTGTTACAGATTCAAAACAATACATTTAAAAATAAACTGCCCACCTACATGTTTCAGACCTTACTGGTCCCTCATCAGGGAGTAAATCAATTGCTCCAAAAAATTACTTAGTACTTGGTCCCTTTTATATGAAGAACTGATGGAAGTTCTCATTGTAGTGAGGATAAGTAGCGGACAGAACTGCCACACAGTAAACTGGGGCAGCGTGTGTATGTGTTGGAAGTGTTCACGTATTGTGATTCTGTGACAGTTGGGTGCACTTGTTGGTAAATATTGAAAAATCAGTTATAATGTACGGAATGAAAAATATAAAATACCAAATATGGTATCGGAGGTCTACTGTGAAATATGTCGGCCAAGTTTAATTTTACTTCCATCAGTCAAATATAACCTCAACGCCATACCCAATTACAATTTTAATTTTTCCAATAAAACTGCTACGTGATAACAAACATAAATCTCATTAATACATAAAATCTTCTCTAAAATATTTATATGTACGACCTATCGAAATAAAATTTAAAAGAATATATATATATGGCTATATGCAGTATGCTGCAATGTGTCACAACTTTCGAATAATATACCTCTATCTGTAGCAATAAATTTTAACCCGCTAACAAAAATCAAAATCGCGAAGACAGGGCTGAACTGTTACGTACTCCACACATGCGCGTATCTTTCCATTTTTTAAAAGGTAAGAGACTCATACACCAGCTGGCTGTTCAGTTAATGGCGATCACATTGCTCAATACGTGCAGATACGTGAGAACTAACGCGTTCACATGTGTAACTCCGGATGACCCCGTTATGTAACAAGATACCTACTAAAGAAGTATTGTCTTAACGTTTTATCATATCAAATTTAGAGACAGCAGAAGAGTTTGGCATCTGTTGAAGTATTTTGTTTACTGTTTGATACCGGTACAAACCAATGCCAGATTACATTTACATTGATAAGAATGGGAGTGGTGAAGATGGGCCAGTAACCCGGCGAAAATCCTTTACGTCAAATTTGGGAAATGATCTCTATTGATTTTTGAACAAAGTCAAAATACAATCTTAATTTTCATTAGAACATCTGCGCTACTTTTTCCGGATGTAATTTTTTTGTTCCTCCATTGCTGATTCTTTTTCTTCATCATCAAAGTCTCTCCTTTTATTTCTCCAGAGAATCCAATAACAGCAAGCGCAAATAAATCATGAAAGTTTCCTGGAATTAGAAGTGGAAAGAGGGAAAGCAAACAAAATCAGGAACAAACTAACGTAAAAAGGAGGATCGGGAGATGGAAAATCTAACGGTAGAAAGCTTAAACATGGTGCAGTAAAAACATGTTTTTGCTGTGCATGCCAGGGAGACATATGAGGGCGTGCAGGTTTAGTTGCGATCTCAACTTCATATGTATCCTACGAGTATGCCAAGCCGAGAACAGTTAAATCTGAAAGCCTGTACTATTTCCACAGAGATGTGACAAAAATGATAAGTTATTAAAGTTGTGGCTTTAAAATAGTCGAAATTATAAATGGGAAACTAGCATTTCCGGACGAGATTGTGAGTATTATTCTGTAAAAATAAAGAAAATATTATAATATTCGACATCTTCTTATGTGACATTCTACACAAAAAGAAGAAAAAATTCCTAATAAAATTGCATATTTTTAGAAAAGCTATTACCTTGCGTAATTCAGGATATCAGATTATGTGACTTTGCTTTCGTAACAGCTTCACAAATTCGCGCCTCCGCCATGTTTTTATTAAGAATATATAAAAACAGAGAGTATGGCCATCCGCGAAAATCTTTCAAATGTGTCACAATTGGGGGGGGGGGGGGGGGGAAAAAACAAACACACAGACCATGGTTATTTAATAAGCCCATACCCTTTCGTTTGCAAACGAAATTGGTCTAAAACTGCTTTCTGACTCTGTGCCGTGGAATAGCATTGAGTCAACGGGTTTAAAGCAAACGAACACCAAGGCCAAATAAATACGCATCCAAGGACTCTGTTCCATGCCGTTAATTTAGGTGGCTACTTGGTGAATAGAAGCATACAGATCCCTTTAAAGAAACATGTTTGTGTAAACAATCACACACGTCTGTTTGGCAACTGTTTAGGCAAAATCTTCACCTCTCACTTGTAAGAAGGCCTTCCGAAATCTCAAAAATATTTCCTGATCTACGTGGTATTTAGCATTTTTGTCTACGCACACTTCAAAATCAACCACACCCATTCACATTATCCGATAATTTATTTACTCATTTACTTATCGGCTTATGTAACCAAGCTTTCAAAATTTTACGCCAACATTTCCCAAAGCAAGAGTGTCGGCCCTGAAGGGAGACATGGAACTTCATCCAGGGGGCCCCAGCAAAAATGGGCTCATTACTTGACGACGAATTGTAATTAATTTTAATCCTAAAATGACACACTGAGTTACAAACCTACAACTTAAAACGAAAGGTGCTGATATGTATAATTAAGATTCCGCCATATTTTTTTTAAATTGCCAAATATAGCATTGAATTATAGGGTAATCAGTGAATAATTAATTCTAAAGAACATGGAAGGAAGGGGGTTTGACTTAATTTAAGGTATCATAACCACACCGGAATTTGCCGGGTGCCACTAGGTAAAAACAACTGAAGACATCAGCCAGAATAGACGGGTTTCCAGTCGGAATTTGACCCCAAGACATTCCGAATACGAAAAACAGGAGCAGAAATTTCTCCAACTCTACTTTCGATGTATTCCGCTACTGACGCGTAGCACGCGAAAGGGATATTACAAAAATAGAACAAACTTTGAACCCTAAAGCTATCACTAATCCAATATCAGCGGTTTGGCTATCGTTTGTTGTGCATGATATTTATACAGACATCATCCGTGATTACATCAGGCGCACATAATATTCTGAAGTACAAAGTATATACCCACGCACGTCACTTAGGTGTGTCAGTACCCACTCAAGTACGCGTGTCTGCTATGGCACAATGCTTGCTGATAACATCCAACTGATATTATCTGAAAAATCGATTGTGTTTGGCATTTCCACAAGAACATATACAATTTGTTTCGAAATACCTCTATCTTATTGTCGTTTAAGCGACAATTGCACATACTTTTAAATGGCATAAGCTTGGGTTTGACACTTACATAATAATTAAGCTGAGAAAGATTAAGTTTATACGATAAAAAAGCTTAATTTCGTCACTTTTCTTGTATTGTATTTTAGCACGACCTATCACTGAAATCAAGACTAGGAATAGGACATGAAGTGACTGACACAACCTCTGGTAGCAGAACCCAAAGGCGCAACACTAATAACAGTGAAGCCCATTAGTGCACATGATCCTGACTCATGTCCATGCACCGTCCACACTTACAGCCTATTTCTCTAGAATTCAGTTTATCATAATCTTGTCGCTTCTAGCTTTGTCTTCCAAACGACAGATTTCCAGGCACACCCCCAACAAATTTCTGTGGATATGCATGCTTTGTGTTTCCCATCCCAGTTCTTGTAAACACGGAAATAAACAATACATACATCCACCAACAAGGGCACTTAATAAAACACAATTCATAATAAGCATTAAACTTGCTACATGTTTCGGCACCTGGGTGCCATCCGCACAGAACGTAAACAGTTACGCACTTATACTAGGAACCTCTCACTATTATATAAACCTAATATCACAATATTGTAGTTTCTATACTTCTCAATTTTTTATATATTTTAGAATTTTAATATTTAAAACATTTCAATAGTGGCAGCGTAATACCTAGATTAACGTGCTGGTCTTGTAATTCTTTGTTCTATAACTCCCTGAGGATGACAGCCGGTGCCGAAACACGTAGGAGTTTCAACACTTGTTATGAATTTTATTTATTAAGCGCATTTTTGTAGTTATATTTATTGTAATAATATGCACGGTTTGAATAATATAAAAAGCGGCAATGAGCATTCGGATTCCATAAAATGCGGGGGATTTCTTCACTAGCCGAGGAAGTGTTAGCTTCTTAAGAAAGAGTCTGTTCCATGGAATTTGTTAGTTGGTGAGTAGATCGGAGTATGCAGTATCGAATGTTACGATGACAGGTTATCGGAAATGAGGCACAAGGGTGCCGTCGAGGGTTAACACGCGTCACAAACAATGCCCCAGATCTGTGTGGCTTGGACATGATGACTGCATTAAAACTGAATGTAAAAATACAAATATTTACAAAGAGAATCGATGTTCTGCATTGGTTCTTTCCAAAAACGAGGCCGACAGTTCCTTATCTGAATGTAGTAAACGATGTAGCGAAGGGACGACCTTTATTCTTCAAATATTTTATCAGGAATTTGTATCAACTGTTCGTGAAAGGAAGCATGTAGCCACACGCAATCCTCAGAAGGCTCTGGCAGTCCGGAAGTTTGTTTTCGTTGTCATTATCATTGTCACTGCTATAATATATGATACATTCTTTGTCATATACGGAAGCCTCTGGCAATAAAGCACAAGACGGCAGTCCTAAAGCGGTAAACGTTCAGTTGACTCCCAAAATAGTGTTTGTAATCTGACCCTAAGTTAGGATGACCAGACGTCCCGTTTTTCACGGGATTGTCCCCTTTTTTCAGCCACTGATCCCACTGTCCCGAGAAAACGTAGTCGGGACGCCAAATGTCCCGTTTTTTAAAAACGCGTCCCATTTTTCTAATTTTTCCTTTTTATTTTAATAACAAAAGCACATTTTAAAGACATTTCTTGTATGGACTTTTAAAATTTCATGAAGGAAGAGCCAAACATTTTTGAAGAAATTCAGTCATCTAAAAAATTTGGCAAAAATATTAGTAACGTATGTCCTAGACCGTCTGCTCAGTAAAGATTTGTGTAATTTGACAATGTTAACGTGAGACTAAGACAGCGACAAATATGTAAGTAAGTTATGTTAATTTTAATCAAGCTAAACAGTTATGGCTAGTTGGCATGAAACGAGTACGAGAGAATCGTTTTAACTAGTGTGACAGTCGAATAATGTCAACTCACCCAGACTGTCCCTTTTTTTTTTTAACCTGGTCACCCTACCCTAAATGGCTTGATTTCATTCATCCTCTCTCGTCTTCTCAACGTTTATTAACCTTTTAAAGCCTAGCGGTAACTTTACGTACGACCAGGTTTAACATTAAAAAATTCTACGTGGTGCCCACATTGCGTTTATGTGTTTTTGTGGATCTCAGAACAAACAGCAAATTTGCCTTATAAAACATTAAGAGATTGGTTTTTATAACCGAAGTGGAGAGTGTTTACAGCACGGTACGCACTGAGTCCTTATATAAAACAGATACGCTTCGTCTTTAAAGGGTTAATTACTATTGCATCATCTAACAACAAATGTGTTCGTCCGACCATGAAGGGTTGAGCGGGAACTGACTTTTGGCCGAATAAACTTATCGTTCCGCGGTGAAGTCGTAATTGAAGCCTTACGTTGCTTGGTAGTTCTAAAATAGAATCAAATCGCGCTCAAATTCGATAAAACAGTTGCAACACATTACACCACGCTCCCCCCCCCCCCCTCGAAATTTATAAACCTGCAAAACACCTTCGAATACACCACACTCCGACGGGTCACAATACCAAATGATAATTTGCTCGAAAATGAGATGTTCTCTAACAATTCACCGGCTTGTCACGTTATATCGCCCAGTCCAGTTTATTCCACAGCTTCGCATTTCAAGGCGTATATACAGTTTTCATTACATATTTGTCCTCTTCGTAACCGACAAGCTGTTACAACGTTTGCATTACTGGAATTAATAAATCCTGGTGTCTGTGTAAGTTCATACCCACAAGTGATCATTGAAAGTCAGATGGTTATTCTCATCTGAATGCCATTTTCAGCAACCTATTCCAGATTCTTGACACGTCCTAACATACCGGATCGAATCCCGGGTTGGGCGAGATTTTCCATACACTTCCAGACTTGGCCTGGGCTCCAGCGAGGCTCCAGTACGATGGATACAGTATCTTTCCCAGGGGTAAAGCGGCGTTGGCATGGCGTTGACCACCTACGTGCACCTAGCACCGAGGTTAAAGATATAAGACGGTCATACATCTACTCCCCTTATGTGCCTTCATGGCATGTTATAGGGTGAGTTTTTAAAGTGCTGCACACATAAATGTTACGCAGGAATAAAATAACTTAAAATAAAGCAAATTATACATAAAATGCAAAAAAAGGTGTAATGTAACGTGAAGAAAGTTAATATTACAAAAAGGCCATAGGTAGGAGCAACAACAAAAGAGGGGAAATATATTGGTGTGTCGTTACATAAGCTGTCCACTGTTTCACTTCCTTTGCTTTCCTTACCACACAAAATACAAGTATGCCGTTCTTTCGTAACGATCTGGCCGCCATATTGCTGACACCATTTTGTCCATTTCTGCACACTTCAGATTTGCACGAAGGGTATGAAACGCAGGCGTACAGAGCAGGTCGTCTCCATCCGCATGGATAGCCGCCGGAACTAATCGCAGCTATTTTTTTTTACGCTAGGCATCATGGATATGCAGTAAACAATGCCTTTCTGTTTTAGACCATATTTGTCGAATATAACTCCATGTCCTTCCTATAGCCTAAGCAAAAAGTAATTTTATAAGCTCACCATGCTCTGTGTGGCTCTGTGTGTGTGTGTGTGAGTTTGTTTGTTTTAACCTTTGAACCAGCTGACAAATTTTCACGAAACTTTGCTCTCTAGGACCATCTCCCCCCCCCCCCCCCACACGCACACACAATTTCTGCTTACTCTATCTGTTTTGCAGATGTAAGACGAATGTTGCAGTAAGCATGCGACTTATGACACCCTTCTGGTGTTTACACACTACCGTTCGCACATTCCCGCTATGCGGTTTGTATGCAGGAATGGTTAAACTTAACAAGGGACTCTACAGTCATATCCATACTGTTGTATACTTACTTAGTTAACAGATCAAAGCTGTACAAAATAACACATATGTCTTTTATTTACCCTTCAAAATGCAGCAAATATTTCGAATTCAAAGACCATTCTCAAGGGCTCCTTTCGTTAAGTTGTTGAGGTTAACACACCTCATGGAACATGAAAACTAACAACTAAATTTTTTAAAAGTATAACACCCAGATGTGATCTTAAAACATATACTCAACCAGTATTTGGTTGTAATCTTAAAACATGTGCAGCGCAAATGCATTTTATGCGGGGTATTCGTTCCTGACAGAAATGAGTACCAGGAATATTTCGTGGGGGGTAAAAGCAGCCGGTGCGTAGGGCTGACAAACTTTCCACCTTCATGTGCCGAATGTCTTGAAATCTGGGAGCCTCAAACTCCTGGAACCTTGAGGGCCTCTCCAGGTCTGTACAGGGGTTGCTTTACCTTTAGCTTATCCGTTTCTGAAGAATTCACATAATTCAAAAATAATTCAAGAGGAACTTTTCCATAAGAACAAATGCGAAACAGGGGGGAATGCTTTCTCGGAGGGCATAAATCTACAACAATAGCAGCGTGGTTTTATTTTCAAATACACTTTTAAAAAGCAATCCCATTACAGGTCTGTACACGCCCATATGATTCCAGGAGGTTGAGGTTCCCAGATTTCAATACAATCGGCATAGGAAGGTCGTAAGGCTGTCAGCTCTACGCACCGGCCGCCTTTACCCCCCAGGAAACATTCCTGGTACTCATTTCTGTTAGAAGCTGAGTCGACCCCAGGGCCATAGTGCAACCGGAAGGATTATGTCAATGAAAAATTCCAATGCCGATCCCAGTGGCCGCGTGGTCTAACGCGTAGGTCTGCGGCCGAGCGCTTGCTAGGATCGTGGGTTCGAATCCCACCGGGGGCATGGATGTCTGTCTTTTGTACAGTGTTTGTGTTGTCAGGTAGAGGTCCCTGCGACGGGCTGATCCCCTGACTGTGGTGTGTGTTTGAGTGTGATCAAGTGAAAATAAAAGCCTTCTGCACCTCTTGTGAACAAGTAGGTAGAAGAGGGAAGGACTGCAAAACGAAAAATTCCAATGACGCCATCGGGAATCGAAACTGCGACGTTCTGGCTTGTAGCGCAGTGCCTCAACCAACTGCACTACCGAGTGCCCAAACACACTTTTAAGCAAAATGTAAATAAATAAATAAATAAACAATAAACGTTAATTAACGACAGTTTTATTAATTAACTAAACGTAGTACACAGCCTGAAAGAGACTGGAAAAACTAGCACATTCAGGCGACAGTGAAGGAACAGGAAATGAAACAGGCGCCTAATTAGGACGCGCCATCTCCTTTCTTGATGTTGAAGGTTGGTTTGATTGCACTGTAAATTTTTGGGGTTGAATCATTTATTTCAAATTTTGTGCATAAAGCGAGACTTCATTAATATTTTACATCGCAATAATTCAAATTCCCATAAAATGAGACTGCACTGTACAAAATGTCGTCTTGTAGGAAGCCCGAGCCCCCGCCCTTAGATTTTTGCCGAGTGCTTCGTCGGTTATGCTTCAGGTGGAGTCAGGAATGTTAACAACCTCCGCTGGCGAGGGACTGCACCACGCAATAATTTCCTAAGAGGCCATTATCACTCTGTGACTTTGCCGAAGACCACTGACAATTGTGGAGCCTTAGTTACAATTTTACTGTTATCCCGCCACTCCCATATTTCCGGGAGCTACGGTTAATTATGAATTGATTAAACATCTAATCAAAGCGTACAAGGTCATTGATTTTTGAAACGACACACTCCACTATAAGGTCGTCTGAAATACAATGGGAACAGAGCACAATGTCTTCATCTTTCAGCACTCATAACCGACAAACGTAACGAAGTGAGAAATCAAACTACGCGTATAAATAGCCGACCACCGTCACACACAGAGCGTCAGTGAAGCGTCTGTCGTGACCTGCACAACATGTATAGACGTACAGTGATAATGCCGGGTTTCAATTTCATGGGTGGCGTTGCAATTATTTCATTATCGCTGGTAATAACGACAGCATTAGCTTCTGAAGAAGACAGTTCGCTGCACCCACAGCTGTATTACCTCAGACAGTCCTGGCCCCCAAGGGACCTACAAACATCAGCAAGTTTTCCAATAGGATATGGTCTTGGTGGTGTAGGTTTCTTGCCCAAAGGAGGTTTTCTTGGAGTTGGTGGTCTGGGGGGTTATGGTGGGTACGGTGACGGTGGTTTTATAGGAGGTTATGGAGGTGGACCTTATGGTGGTTATGGTGGGTTCGGAGGTCTTCAGAAGAGCCTTGCTGGCAGTGGTTACAGCAAGGGGCAGTCGGGCGTAGGAGCCCAGAACCAAGCAGCAGCATACCAAGCTGGAGGGGGCCATAAGGGTCAAATTGGTGTCCAGAATTCCCAGGGGTATTCAGGAGCGGAAGACGCTCAGAAGCAGAATCAGCAAAGTTCTGGTTACTATGGTGATGAAGGTGGACAGAAGAAGAAATATGAGAAAGGAGGATCGTACGAAGACGCTTCAAACTATGGACAAGCTGGTAAGAATATTGTTAGCGAGATGTCAGCGTATGACCCGATTTGTGCAGTGTTTGTTCTCACCTGGGAGGCCGTGGTGGCGCAGTTCGTTGAGGCACTGCTTTACAAACCGGCAGGTCGCGGGTTCGATTCCCGATGGTGTCAGTAGATTTTTCATTGACATAATCCTGTCGGTCGCACTATGGTAAAGGCGGCCGGTGCGTTGGGCTGACAACCTTACCACCTTCATGTGCCGATTGTCTAAAATTCTGGGAGCCTCGACCTCCTGAAATCCTAAGGGCCTGTCCAGGCCTCTTATGGGACTGCTTTACTTGCTTATTTTTACCTCTTACACGTGACCATAACATGCGGTTCTTTTGGCGCCTAATTCATTTCAGAGGCTGCATGTGTCCACTTTCAAATAATTAAAAACGACACAATCGCCAAGTTGCCACTGAAAAATATATGTTTTTTTTAGGAATTTAAGCACAATTTCTTTCACCGAGTCTATGGCAGAAACGCCTTCTATTCATGCTACTTCATGCTACCCCTTCTCCAGAAACGCAACCGATGTGTAAATCGGGGTAGACCAATAACAGCGGAATGGCTATAACATAGGGTACCTATGTCGCAGCCATTCCGCTACACAGCACAGGTAAGTCTCGCCGCAACTGCATGTCTGCAATTCAACATTAACAAACTCGCTCTGGATGCACATAATTTTATGAAAATTTTCATTTAGCATACTTGTTAAAATTTATATGTCAGCAAGGTAAAAGGTATGCAGGCCGTCAATTAGAATCAAGTTTTATTTTGTGTTATTATATAAGTTTAATTCGCAACATGTTTCGGCTTAAGTACAAAAAGCCGAAATCGGGTGAAATTAGAGTACCAAATAAAAGCTGTCATGTAAACTACATAGATTCACTTTTTGTGTCAGTACATCTAACTGCGATCTCAACTTTACATTGCTAATTATTTAGATAATTCGACCCCTTGTGTTTCTAGATAAAGATGCAGAATAAATCCAGTCAAACCACAAAAATACAATTAGTTTACAGATGAGCTACATGTTTCGACCAAACATGTAGCTGAATTGTATTGTTGTGTTTCGGCTGGTTCTATTTTGCACTTTTGATTTAAATATTTCGTAAGATAAAATAAGCCGAATTTATTAAACTTTTCTGAGTAGAAACAGGTTTCATATAAAGTAATAAACAGATGGGGTTAAAAGTCAATAATAAAAGTTAGAAGCAATGTTTCGTACTTCCGGGTGAAAGTGAAGACTCAGTGATATGTTGTGATTGATGGCCTTCACCCTTTAATTTGTGTCTATTCATCACAACGGTATGTCTCTCCTGAAGATACTACCTGTCAGTACGGCCCTGTACATCAATCGATACAAGAATACCAAAAGAAAAGTTGGCACTCACAACGCAAATATTTATTTTAATCCAGAATGCCTAAAAAGAAACATTATTCCACATTACGCAAAAATTCGAAATTCCTCATACCTCTTAGAAACAAAATTTACTGTCACACAGGCACAAAAAGTAACATTATTGCATAAAATACAATTGTGATTTGCGGCCTTCATTCCTTTACTTTCTGTATCTTCATCACAAAGGCATGTCTCTCATAAACATTACGCATCCGCATATTTTTTCGATGGAACCATACAACAAAAACCGTCAACTTACCCAAAAACCTAAACAAATTCAAAACATTATTAAACTCGGATATTTTAATGAAGAGTTGGAGATTCGAATGTGACGAATACAAAACATATGTAATTCTCTTCAGAAAAGAATTTTTTAAGTCATTAAATAATATACAGGGCGTTCCTAAATTAGTTATACAAAACTAAGGTGTAATAACACAGAAAGCAGAAAACTTACAGTGTTATGATATATATATCACAAAACGCAATATATATTTAAGTTTTACCTACAATATTCACACGTGTTCAATGTGGTTTCCTGTGTCACGCGGCAGGTGTCCCATTTCTAAGCGATTTCGTGGAACGATAGCTTGGCCACCACGATCGCCTGATTTAACAACCCTGGACTTTTCTGTGTGGGGATACGTTAAAGACAAAGTTTTTTTTTCCACCTCTTCCTGCAAGTTTGGAAGAACTACCAACACGGATAACAGAAGCCGCTGCGACCATAGATGCGGACATGATTAATAGGATTTGGGACGAAATCGCTTACAGATGGGACATCTGCCGCGTGACACGAGGAAACCACATTGCACACCTGTGAATATCTGCAGATAAAACTTAAACATGTGCTGCATTTTGTGAGATATATCATAATACTCTAAGTTTTCTACTTTCTGTGTTCTTACACCTTACTTTTGTATAAACAATTTACGAACGCCCTGTGTATTAAAGTGGAATATATGCATACATGACAACAACATGCAATTACGTATTTGTAATATATGCTACGCACGTTGCCACCCTCGTTTATATTACACTAACTACATACAGCCGTCTACTTAGAAATTACGCACTTTAGATTTATTACTTAATAACATATGTTATTTGAGCAGGGTACAATTGCTGGTGAGAGTAACAAAAAACATATATTCTAATGCAGTGGATGTGTAGAGCTTGCGTTGTGAAGTCTGAGGTACTAAGGGCTATAAATGCCTGTAATGCGGTGTGTGTTTCAAAATACGTCTGCAAGAAGTGACAGAAATTATGAGAGATTTGTAAGGATAAGGAATGACATGGCAGAGATTCGAACCTGGCCCCTCCCGAATACAAACCAGAAACCATGGAGCCAGCTGCCCAGTTTTAGATGTCCAGTGAAAGGATTCGCTGATGTAAATGCCGAAATTACGAATTCGACTAACAAAAGGGCACGAGAGGTTATTTTTGCACTGTGTGGGTCAAGAGAAGAGTATGCCTTTCACACATACAGGCCAGAAAAGTTCATGGTTTGCACTGTAGCTAGACAAGTCGGTAGCCATGAAGAGAAAACGGTAAAGGTTTATGTAGCCACGATTTAACCTTGTCAAAAGGCCGAAAGGAATTTGCAGTATACAAAAGTAGATAGGGTGCGTTTTATTGTGCGTTTTCTGCACATCATATGAGCAGCGAGGTGCTGTCCTTCAGTAAATTTACATTTTCGTTAGCACTTCGTTAACAGTTTTAACGTTCTTCTGCGAAGTTCATCAAAATTCTGTCTCAGCTCACATGTGTATGTGTGTGCGTGTGTGTGTGTGTGTGTGTGTGTGTGTGTGTGTGTGTGTGTGTGTGGAGTTACGGAACGCAATCCAGCGAGTGGCTGAACGAGCAATGCTCCTGGCTTCTGTCTGGAAGGTGACCGGTTTTAATTAATACCAAATTAGACCTAATTATTTTTAGGCCCTGATAATGTACTCAGCTCGGTGTTACCACACATTTGTAAGTTTACATCTCAGTCAGTACGTAACCGATCACATGCTCGGCTACCGCAGTTTACTTCACAGGAGGGTCAAAATTCCTTTCTTTGTCAAAAGCCCAGACCGGCTGTGGCGCCTATCTAAGTCTTATCAGGCGGTACAGGTGGCCATGTTCCTTATGTAAAGCGGCCGAAGTGTAAAGCCATCACTAACTTCCACCTAGTGTCGAGATTAACCCTTTAAAGACGAATCGTATCTGTTTTATATAAGGACTCAGTGCGTACCGCGCTGTAAACACTCTCCACTTCGGTTATAAAAACCAGTCTCTTAATGTTTTATAAGGCAAAAGTTGCTGTTTGTTCTGAGATCCGTACAAAACACATAAACGCAATGTGGGCACCGCGTAGAATTTTTTTAATGTTAAACCTGGTCGTATGTAAAGTTACCGCTAAGGTTTAAAGGGTTAAGAATGCTTGGAGTTTTACTTCATTTCCCCCACACATCTTCAAGGTGCCATACGTAAGAATCAGGGCAAATGTGCCTTTAACTTCAAGGAGACAGAATTTTACGAGATGAAAAACAAGCAATGAAATGGTTTCCTTGTTCTATATACGTTACCCTACACGGGTGCGCAAATCCGGGGCGTCATGTTGCCCGGGTGATTTAGTTTTTTTTTACCGTGGAGCTTAATATTTGTGGGTCCTCAGTGTAAAACTTTGTTCATATGGCCCTTCTGGCGCCTTTATTGAGGCGTCTCTTAAATTTTTGGAAAATATATGTACCCCTGGCCGATCCCTGTAGCCGCACGGTCTAAGGCGTGGGTCTTCGGCCGTTCGCTTGCTGGGATTGTGGGCTCGAATCCCGCCGAGGGCATGGATGTCTGTCTCTTCTGAGTGTTGTGTGTTGCCAGGTAGAGGTCTCTGCTTCGGGCTGATCACCCGTCCAGAGGAGTCCTACCGAGTGTGGTGTGTCTGACTGTAATCGTAAAACCTCGACAATGACGAGGCCTTGGCCCAATGAGAGCTGTTGCGGCAAGAAAAAAAATTTGTACCCCTGTTTACTTTTAACCTTTTAAAGCCTAGCGGTAACTTTACGTACTACCAGTTTTAACATTAAAAAATTCTACGTGGTGCCCACATTGCGTTTATGCGTTTTGTACGGATCTCAGAACAAACAGCAACTTTTGCCTTATAAAACATTAAGAGACTGGTTTTTATAACGGAAGTGGAGAGTGTTTACAGCGCGGTACGCACTGAGTCCTTACATAAAACAGATACGCTTCGTCTTTAAAGGGTTAATCTTATCCGCTTCGGAAAATATATGGGATGTTAATACTAGCTACCTGCGAGTAATAATGTCATTCTTATCTCCAGGTAAGAAACAGAGTGAAGTGAAAAGCAATCAAGACCATAAAAAGGGCCACAGCACCAAGGGGTACCAGAATTACCACCACAAAGACGAAACCTCAAAATCAACGACATTCTTCGACGAATCAAATGACGAGGGTGGTCACTACGACTATCAGGGACAACAGGGCGCCTTCGGTGGTGAGGGCGGATCGTCATTTAAAGGAGCCCTGCAAGACGGAAGCTTCGCTTCAGATGCCAAAGGCAAACAAGGCCATTACAATTCCGGGTACGCCACCGATAACCAACACGGCGCCAAAGGAACTCACAGCAACCAAGAATACTATGGAGATAATCAAGACTACGGCCAGAAAAAGGCATTTGACGACTACGGCAACAAAGCAGCACTAGAACATCAGCAAGGGTATGGAGGGTACCACGGACAGCAGTATGGCGGATTCAAGAAGGGTGGACACTACGGTGGTTATGGGGGAGGTTTGGGAGGACATTTAGGATACGTGGGACACCTTGGATATTAAATTATATTGTTAATATATGATTTTAAATTAGTGCTTTACACTCAACAGGTTTATTTTAAGATGGATACGTGACCATGAAAAGATATTAATATTACTGGCATATTTATTAGAACAGGGATCAACAGGTTATTTACCTTAGTCCATTAGTCAAATAAATATCACTCACGGTGCCTGAACGCTTAACTAGAAAATAAAAACTTGTACATAAGGTACACATTATAGGATAATGCTAATACGGGATCATTATTTTATCTGGCAACTATCACCTGTCCCTTCCTGTCGTATCGCTTATCGCATTAACGCAGTCCACTCAGCCGACCGCTCACACGCACATGCGGCGTAGCGGCGGAAGTGGCAGACAATATTTGTCGGATAAAAAAAGGACGCTGTACTTCTTTCAGCTTCCATGGATTGGGTTCTCTGGTTTGTTACGATTCAGAGTTATTTTCTGACATACCGAATCTTTTAGACATTTGTAGTCTTTAGACGCTAGACCGCTTTAAGGTCTCCGCCTCCACGGGATAGAAAGCACATAAATCCATAGGCATATATCCACGCCTTGAGCAGAATTAAAACTATTGATAACAACGCATGAAAGAAACAAAATGGTTAAGTAACTCAGACCGGAAAGTCTGTGGTCGGCTTACCTTCGTCATTTGCAACCGTCATGGATAAGTAAACAAACGTGTTTTTTTTAGAATTGGAAATAGCGATGCGGGTGTCTTCGGTCACTTTGTAGGTCACGGACATTAACTGCATTTATTTAAAAATGCTGTTTTGTTCTGTCAAACATATTGTTTTCTAGAATGCTTCTGTTGTGCTCTCAGTTACGGGTCTGTCTGTCTGAATATAGCAATTACATTGCTTCCAAGAAATGCGAAGGAAAATATCGCACTTTTATTACTCGACGACAAAGCAATATACTGTACGTTACTCAAAACAAAAAAATGTACGTCACACCTTCGCAATAAATTATTGCGTAAATATAACTAGAATTTATTAAGTCACGCATATACGTATATTCCTGTAATCCTGCACGTTACCACTCTAAATACTGTGTTAAAGCAGACTATTTATTACTCCCAAAATTTCAATTCTGTAAAGGTTTCTAACACGTATTGATACGTATCTCGCAGTGCTCACTCTTTGCTTTGTTGTGTTCCTGCCTTCAAAATAGGACCTAATGGCTGTTGACAGATTTTACTTAATGATTTCATTTTTTATATGCAATAATAATAACTTATATTACGAATGTGGAAACACATACTAATGCAGTAGTACAGTATACCTGCATATTTGGCACATACGGCTAGGATTCAATGGATTCTGTGCTCCAGTTAAACTGCTGTTCCTTACTTATTAGGCGGTTTCACAAAACTGCGAAAAGCAATGTTAGCTTCGTCATGTATGTCCGTCTGCATGTAACAACTCGGCTGTCACCTGATGGATTTCCATGAAATTTGATATTTTTCGAAAGTCTGTTGAGAAAATACAAGTTTTATCCAAATCTGACAAGAATAACGCATACTTGACAGATGTACATTTGTGACAACATCTCGCTGAATTCTTCTTAGAATGAGAAATGTTTCAGGCAAAAAGCATATAGAAAATGAAACCACATTTTATGTCCAATAACCTTTTCCCGAAAATCGTGTCATGTATGAGATAATGTGGAAGAATATGGCAGAGCCAGACAGGCCAAAGATAACAATATAACACGGCGCATGCGCTTTGAACGCTGGATAACTGAGCCTGCAGACCCACATTCAAAGTAGTATGTAACACTTATTGCTCTTCCACCGCAATAATGGTTAAGCGAACGCGCCTCAATGTTACGTTTATACGCAATCTGCCTGTTTTGTATGGAGGGTAAAAATCATAAAAATTAGTACTATTGCAAGAAGTCACTTGAAGACGAGACTATCCAAGTCCGGAAATATTGTGTATGTTAACTTTTGGAGACTGAATAAACCTGAGTTATATTTAAATTTTCAGTCCGTACCGCGCAGTAAACACACTGCGTCTCTGTTATAAGAACCAGCCAGTTAATGCTGTATAGGGAAATAATCGCTGTTTGTTCTGAGACCGTTATAAGACATATAAATACACTGTTGGCAGACAGTAGAAGTGTTTAATGTTAAACTTGGTGGTATACAAAAACACTTATCACCAACAAATGCACAAAGAGAGTTTTATCATCAATTGTAACACACTCCTACATGTTTCCACCCCGCTGGGTCTTCTTCAGGGAGAACTTTTCGTTACCGTTACACTAAAGTTGCACTTTATAGTTGAGTGAGAATGTGCTGTTGACTGTGTACTGTGTACTGGAGGCGTGAACTCTCTGCGGTCCGGGCCTGCAGGCCGGGACCGCAGAGAGTTCACGCCACCAAAAACAACACAGTACACAGTCAACAGCACATTCTCACTCAACTATAAAGTGCAACTTTAGTGTAACGGTAACGAAAAGTTCTCCCTGAAGAAGACCCAGCGGGGTGGAAACATGTAGGAGTGTGTTACAATTGATGATAAAACTCTCTTTGTGCATTTGTTGGTGATAAGTGTTTTTGTATACCACCAAGTTTAACATTAAACACTTCTACTGTCTGCCAACAGTGTATTTATATGTCTTATAACGGTCTCAGAACAAACAGCGATTATTTCCCTATACAGCATTAACTGGCTGGTTCTTATAACAGAGACGCAGTGTGTTTACTGCGCGGTACGGACTGAAAATTTAAATATAACTCAGGTTTATTCAGTCTCCAAAAGTTAACATACACAATATTTCCGGACTTGGATAGTCTCGTCTTCAAGTGACTTCTTGCAATAGTACTAATTTTTATGATTTTTACCCTCCATACAAAACAGGCAGATTGCGTATAAACGTAACATTGAGGCGCGTTCGCTTAACCATTATTGC